>OY856188.1:38513988-38727586 GCA_963693315.1 Diogma glabrata
TTGTTTTGTTTTGTTTTGTTGTTTAAAGATTTGCAATAAATAAAATTAAATGATTTCTAAGGAAACAATTTGTTCACTGGGATATGTGTATTTTATCGTAAACTTACCATAAAAATAGGTGTTCGGATGATGAGGAGTGGAGATATGAGTTTGTTGAATTGATTTCTGCATTGTTAGTTTAGGCTCACCTAAATTGATAAACTTTAGGTCGATCTTGAGTACAATCAACGAAACATGCTTTGGTGCAACAATTCGTCTCTCTCTCTCTCTCTCTCCCTCTCTCTCTCTCTCTCTCTTCTCTCTCTCTCTCTCTCTCTCTCTCTCTTCTCTCTCTCTCTCTCTCTCTCTCTCTCTCTCTCTCTCTCTCTCTCTCTCTCTCTCTCTCTCTCTCTCTCTCTCTCTCTCTCTCTCTCTCTCTCTCTCTCTCTCTCTCTCTCTCTCTCTCCCTTTCTCTCTCTCTCTGTCTCTCTCTGTCTCTCTCTCTCTCTCTCTCTCTCTCTCTCTCTCTCTCTCTCTCTCACTCTCTCTCTCTCTCTCTCCCTCTCCCTCTCCCTCGCGCTCTCTCTCATTCTCCTTCTCTCCCTGGCGCTTACCACCAGATCACCTCAGTTTCACCTTTCGCCATCATCAAATTTGCTATATAATCATTTTCGTTTTCCTTATAAATCGAATCAAAAACCCATAAATGTTTACCTGTTTTCCCAACTAAACCTCAAAGAGTTTTGAAACAAAACATTATGATTGATTTATAACATACAAATATAATTTAAAAACAAAATTCATTAGAGTAGAACAAAATCGAGAAATAAATTTAATTTTCTTTTTGACAAATCATAACTCTCCGTTTTTTCTTTTGCTTAAGGGCTTTTCTTTATCTTATATAAACTAAGAAAAACATTTTCATTTCATGGTAATGTTTATTTTGCGATTTTCATGTAACTTTTTATTTTGTGTGAGTGAGTTTTTGGTTTGCTTCTTATTCAATGTTTATTTTTCCAGTATAACCAAAATGAAAATTATTTTGATTATATGAAAAATTATATTAAAAATATAAAACAAACAAACATTTTCTTTTTATGTTTTAACTGTGGCACATGATGTTAATGTTATGATGAAAAGTTATGTGAATGTCAACCATTATGGGAATATAATTGTGATTTTTTTTCTTTCAAAAGTTAAATTTATATTATAAATAGAGCTGTGCTTTGAGGTTTAAAGTAGAAATAAAACCAATAAATTAAATTAATGTAGCAATTATTAAGGTTTGTTGTTAGAATGGGGACTTTTTATATTTTGGTGAAGTTTTGGTTCTTTTGCTTCGATTCGGTTAATGATCTGTAAATATTTTGATTTTGAAATAAAATTAATCGTTGTATGTAAATGAATTTTTTTTAAAGAATTTTTCTCGTAATTTGTTGAGTTTTAAGTAATTAATTTCAAAAAGTTTTGGACGAACGATGTTTGTGAGAAGGCGAAAAAACATACTAGAGTGTTTGATGGTAATAATCGAAACCAGTTTTTAAGGTTTATCCTTTTCTATGTTTTGATTTTTAAATAATGTTTGGGTAGAAGAAAAATTAGTCGCGTAAAAATGCTCAACAATTATGGTCATAAAACTTAACAGTTATAACACATCGAAAACAACTGAGTAGAATTTAAACGTTTTTCCTCGGTTTTCCCTTGTTTCTCATTGTTTCAATGTTTCAATAAAAAAAATTGACAAATAATTACAAATTTGGTCGTCACAGGACAGGATGAAAGGAGAAATCCGCGAACTATATTTGTACTGAGAACTAATGGACTAAAAATGATGGTTTGGAATTTTAATTTTTCAAGACTTTACCTAAAAAGAAGCTCTCATTTCTTTTAAATGATCAAAGTAAAGCTTCGGCTACCAAAAGTTTTATTAATATATGTTAAATTATGTCAATTTCTGGCATTGTCATTCTTACTGGGTCTTCGTTATAATGCTCATATCATAGGCTCTTCTTATATTTCTAGTTCATTCCACCAACTATGTTTGTTTTTCAATAAAATTAAAAATTAAAACTGTACAATAATAAATATTTCCACAATTAATCCCCAATAAAAAATAATTCACGCATCAATTTTAAATTGATATTTTACTTTCAATTAATTTTCAGTTAATTTTTTTAAATTGTAAATTAATCTTACAAATTTGTTGTTGTGGCTATTTATTTGATATTTAAAATTATGTAATCCTATTTGGGAATTTAATAAAATGAAAGCCGATATAATGTTGGGTTGATTTCATGTTGTGACACCGTTCTCTACTAAGGGTGGGTTTTAAATTATTTCTATTTAGTAGTTCTATTTTGTAATAAATTTTAAATTTGAAAAAATTCAATAATCGTCGGGTGGAAATACATTATATTAGGTTTAGTAAATCGCTTAAGCCAGACCTTGATTTAAAAAAAACATAAAGAAAAATTTGTGAGTCATGTTGTGGAATACAAAGTACATATAAAATAAATCATAAAATAACCAATAAATCCATTACTTGCTAAAATTATGTTATTCCTTTTTACATTCAATGGATGGTAAAAAATAACATTGAGAAAACCATAGCAAGTAGTCTTTTATAAAAAAAAACATATCATCAGACAGTTATTCAATAACCCTAATATCTTTTTTTCCACTTCAACAATTTTTCTCACTTTCGTTTTTCTATGTCAGTTGATATTTTTATTATTTATCGTTGCGTGACAATATTTAATTTATTTGTTATTTATGATAATTTTCGATAAAACAAGGTATGTAATGTGATTTGGGAAAACGTAATTAGAAGGTAGTTAACGTAGTCTTTTTAAGCTTTTGATTGTAGAATATTTAAGGATATTTGAGTTAGGTTTTCTATATACAAATTAGAAACAATAATTGAAAATGTAATGTTTAGATTAAATTACATTTGTGAACATTATCTTAGATTTGGTATCACAAATTTAATTAAAAACAAAAATTTATAAATATAGAATTGCAATGATTTTTACAAAACCGATTAAATTGACGACATTAAGTAACATTAAAATTATGACATACTGCAATTTATTTCTCATTAACATAAAACGAATAACAAAATAAAAAATTAACAAAGGTTAAATCAAGTGTTATACATAAAATCAAAAAATTACGACGAAATAAAAATAATTCATAAATTGAAAAAAGGAGGAAAAGTTTTGAAATTATGATCAAAGTTTTACCATAAATATTGTGCGCGTGAGTGAATGTGAGTATTCATGCAAGACAAAGTCAAACACAACCTTTTTTGTCTTACAGCTAGTAGCATAGCAAGTGGAAGCGACACTCGTTCCAAAACAAATCGGGATGTAACTCGTGGCTTGGCCAGTTCAATATTTGTTCCACGTTGTACCATGACAAAACTTACGAGTGTCTCTAAATTAAGCTCACAACTTATCTACTAATTGTCCACCACACATTTTTCACTTTCACCACACCATAAAAAAGAATTATTTCATTACGTTATAAAACTATAAATATAATGCAAAATAACAATATACATCAATGAAAACTCTTAATAAAGTAATTATTATTTTTAAAAGAAACAAAAACTATGAAATTAATTATAACTTAACTATAAGGTTGTTGTGATTCGTATCCATCCAAATTTCAAAAAACATCCATGAACAAATAACATCCGTGAAATGATTTAAATATGATGTTGGTGAAAATATTTAATGTGGATTAAATATAATGTTGGTTTAAATAATATGTTGATTTAAATATAATGTTGGCTTTAATATTTAAAGTGCAGCTTATCTTGACCGCCAAAATTAATTCAATGTAAACTTCTTTTCCAATGATTTAAAATATACTTTTAATTTGATTTGAAATATACCAATTTCTTTCCAAATTTTTATAATCACAAAGTAGTTTGGATATATCACGCTCAAAAATAAAACAATATACCAGCACATCCAAGTGCTTCTTCCAAGTACTTTTCCACAAATCTAAATTTTTTGTTACTTTTCGCTTTAAATTTTGTTTTTAAGATGTTATTTCGATGATGGTTTACTTGCTTATCAAAATCATAATTTTCAGCTTTCCTCGTTGACTACAATCCAAATTAAAAATTATATGAGGTAACCCGTTTGTCTTCAGTTTCTTGTTTAGCATTAGTATTTTTATCAGCTGTTCTACTCACACTAATCTAATACATTTTTTTTTTGGTTTATAACTTAATATAATTTTACATATTTCAAATCAATACAAAAAAATACAAATTTCATTGATAAAGTTTATCGGTTATTAATTTGTTTAAATAAATTATTAGCGTCATTTAGGCGAAATTAGATTACATTTCATTTATTTTTTTTGTAAGAAATATTAGTTCTTACAGTGCAGACTAAGCGAATCGTTACAAGCTTGGTGATCAAATGTCATATCAAAAATGTGAAAAAAACTTCCTGCCCCCTCCCCCTTAACTTCGAACATTACAAAAGAAAAAATTTGGAAAAATTCATGGTTAAGGGCAATGTTGTAAAGATTGAATGAAAACTATAGCAGTCGGCTCATCATTTCAAATGTTATTTTGAGGGGGTTGAGGGTGGAAATTTTGAAAACAAATTATTTTTGACCTTGTCGAGTGGGGTGTCATATGATAGGTGAATTTTTTTCTAGCCCAAAACAATTTTTTTTTGTAGTTTTAAAAATACCGTTTTTGGTTGATTTGAATAAAATTCTAAAATTGTGTTAATTATTACGTAAAATAATCGGAGAAGGGAATAAATTTTGCTACGTTTTAGAAAATGTATATTATAGTAAAGTATTGAGTCAAACGAAATATAGAAATGAACAAACAAGATCAGATTATATCAAACAAGTTTAACAAGTCAGATGAACTCAACTTCAGGCGAAAAGCGTTAGGTTGAAAAATTATGCGATAACATACCTGTTTGCTATTCGATAGTTTATTATTTAATATGGTTGCGTTGCAAATATTCTTTGTGAAGTTGATCACTAATTACAAAAACTTTTGAAATTGTTGAACTATTGAACTACTGTTGAACTATAAAATTGTTACAGACAAGTAAATCAAGGTTGAGGTTGTCTGATACAGTATCACTAGTGCAGAAAAATAGTAGCCAACTTCACTTCGATTTTAGCTCTGCAGGCAGTCATTGTGAATGTTCAACTAGCTGAAGTTCAAATCCTGTTGGTATACCGATCTCCCCAGTATTCAGTAGACAAACCACTCAACTGTGTTAACAATCCACTCGTTGGCAATAATTTGACAACACTTTTTCCTCCAACTATTGTGATAGATTTAATGTTGGTTTCAATAAAAATCCTCAAAACTGGCTCTCAAACCATTTTCTACAAAAAAATTTACAAAGAAAATTTCATGAGCCAACAACAGTTGAAGCTACAATAATTGATAATATATTTTCCAATATAAATACTTTATAAGCTGGCGTTATTAAAGTTTTCTTTAGCCACCGTAACAGCTTTGGGTAAGATGCAACCCAACGTGAAACTTTGCTAACAAAAACTGTTATTTTCTCAAATATTATATACTTGGAACCCTCAGCGAGCGAATTATATTCGCACTTGGCTGACTTTTTTTTTCTATCAATCTACCTTTGAAAAATTTTGAAATGAAAATCTAAAATCAATAAAGGCAAGAAAAAATGAAACGTTGTGGAAATTAGGTAAAGGATCTGATAAGGAGTAGTTGAAATATAGGGAATTTTTTAATTTAAATGGAGAAAATCTGAAGAGTTTAAAAAAAAACCTCATATGTTGTTACATTAAAACATTTGTTTGAAGTTTCTAGTAAGTTTCAGTTGTTTTTTGTTTAAAATGAATCAAACAAAATTAAAATAAACATTTGATTGAAATAGTTGCAAGGATTGCTTGTTTTCTGTTTATTAGAACAAAAAAGAATACACATATTCCCCGTTTTACACGGTAGATACGTTCCTGATAAAAACGTGTTAATCGAAAATATAAATTTTGTATGAAAAACCGTGTTAAACGCAAAACGTGGTTTTTTGGTCACTTCTTGGGCGACAAACAGATTCGGTAAAACATAAAAGTACCAGTTTAATCAAATAAGATATCGACATAACAGTTAATTTAATTTTCAAAAAGAAACATGTAACATAACCAATAAGAAATTCACAGAAAAATAAAAAGTAATTATGCATGCACATACTAGCATGTTGACCTAAATCAAACCTAACTTAGTTTGATTCAGTTCTGTGCGACTTGGAAGTCAAATCTGTAATTAATAATTGTGCTTTCTTTTTAGCTAAATCTTGCAAACATCTTCATATTGACAAAATTCGTTGACAGTTCGTAGTAATCGGAGAGCTAGTTCAATATTCGGATCATGTTGTTGAAAGTAGTTGCATTATTTATTATCTTCTGGTATAATGGTTGCAATAAAAAAGTTTTGATTTTGGGTAGAAATACAATTTTACCATTTGTAAGCTGCAAATTTTGAGGGTGACATGGAGCATTGTCCAGTAAAATAAGAACCTTAAATATTATTTTGATTAAATACTTTTTTACTTCTGGTACGTAAGAGTTATGAGACAAATCAATGAACAATGTGGCTTTAACCCAAGCTTTTGTATTGGCATTCAAATAAATGGAAAGATTTTTTTATTCCTTTTTACCTGGAAGCTTTGCCACCTAAGCCTAACCACTTTTTAGTATTGAAAACCAGATCACCTGAACAGCAAGTTCTGTAATTGTGAAGCGGTGAAGTGATAAGTTTTTGAATGGACAGAAACGATGGAATTTTTAACGCTTCACCGCTCACAGTTACAGAATTTGGCTCCAGGACAGTAAGATGTACCGGAATCAATTTCAGTCAATTTTAGTGGGTACATACTGTTGTGCTGTATCTAAATCAGTAGATGCGCTTTTTAATTTTAAGTTTTTGCAAAAAATGCCCGTTTTTAAATATTTCGAACCAAAAATGACTTGCAATATTTGCAATATTTGCAAAAGCTAGAAATTTTTATCAAAGCAACCTTTAAATTTCATAATCTAATTAAAATAGTTGTTATCATTTGTTGTCATGGTTATACAATAACTTGAAGAAAATAACAAATAGTTTGTCAAAGGTAACTTGTTCCACTTATTTTTAGTTCAAAATTCATGCAAATTTATAATTTTAATTTAGAATAAACATTTTTTTAAAAAATATTTTGCTTGCGGCGAATAAAAAATAGTATATGATGCACGGACGTAAGCTATTTTGGACTTAATGTGAGTAAAACTCCACATACGTCCAAAATCTTTAGCTTTACGTCCTAGCATCAAAATGTACTATTTAGATAGCGGTAGAAAAGTCTATATTCATGCAGGCTTAATCCCCTGTGAAAATGTTTTTTTTTCTACAATTAGTGTAAACTCATTTTCGCTATATAACAAATTGTAGTTGCTATGGTATTTTCATATAATTTTACACAGTTTTTAAGACACAGCAGCCATGAAAAACAAATTTTGCAGTGAAAATGCAGTGTTTTCATCTCAGGTAGCATAATGTATACGTTTCTACGATAGAATATGAAAAATCAAGTTTCATGCTGTTTTTCTCACATGTGAAAGTGATTTTTTTCTTTCTAGTGGCAAATTATATCCACTAAACAACAATTTGTTGTTGCTATGATTCCATGTTATTTCCATGTTATTTTCCAAAGCCTTTAAATGTGTTTTATTACGCGTTTGCATGCTCCAACTAAATCGAATCATGTTCTACATCACAATTATTCCTTTATTTTTTTAAACTTTTAGATAATTAAGATCCATTAAAATTGTATTTTTGAGTTGGAGTACAAAAAACTCTGTCCAATCTGAATGTATTTCACACAAATTTTAGAATCAAATTTTGAAAACGTTCTAGAATTTTACTCTTTGCGCAAGACAAAATATGTCCTAAATTAGAATAACGATTGGATGTATATGTAGCAAAACTCCAAAGCAAAACTCCTAATCAAATCACACATACTCCTTCACCTTACCCCACCCATTAAGGCAATTTGGCAAGAGTTAATTAGAGATAATACTTTGATTAGAGGTTTTAATGAAAATTATTAAGATTTTTTGGGTGGTCAATCGATCGCTTTCTAGGTTCACGAAAATCAGATAAAGCCGATATGCGTTCCACTTTATGCCTTATTTATCTATGATTTTTTGTGTTCGAGTACTGACGGTGCCCAAATGCTGTAGAATCTTTCTACAAACTAGACATGTTATATAATTTTCCACATTAAATTTTCGTTATAAAAAAAACGAAAAATAAGTTTTAAAAACAAATATCATATCCCTTTTCGTCAAACTTATTTTTCATTAAATGTATTTTTCTAGGATACAAAACAATAATTTAATATATAAATTGTTTATTATAGTAAATGAAAACGAGAAAATACAATATTGAATTTTCCAATATTTTTCTGTTCTATTAGTTTTTGTGTTGTTGTATTTAAAAAAATTAAATTTCTAGGAATATCGATAAAATATGATATATTTTCAGTACTAATACAAATAAATCTACTGAAAATAAAAATGAATCACATCTATAGAGCAAAACAATCAAGTTAATTATTTTAACCTTTGGCGTTGATTTGGGTTTAATATTGTATTTTCAATTTATTTAAAATGTAAACAAAATTTTCCTCTTTCGAAGCACGGGAGTATGGATGATGTTGAATTAGTGTGGTGAATTTTTTTTATACATAACCTAAGCACCACAAAACTCACCTTACATGTCGGTTGTATTTACTGAAATATTTATTTTGTTTCAAAAATCTTCTAATATGGAAATCATATTTAACATCTAATTGTTATTAAAAGAAAATCATTTTTACTAAAACCATAAAATTACATTTCCTACAATCTTTATCCTCTCTCTGTACCCAGAAATCCAAAATTAAATCTGTCACAAACGTAAACAATTTTCATTTCTTGATTAATTAATTTGAATTGATGGAATCAATGAAAACAATAAACAATATATAATGAAACAATATATAAAAATAAAATAAAATGAGATTAAATTTGTAGAATAGAATCCCATTTTGCTTATTGAATGGAACAAGTCATGACTCCTTAATTAGAACGTCTTTGGAATTATTTTATAAATAAGTTTATTGAAAGGACACATTTTACTAACAAATTAAGTAATTAATTATATTGTTATGGTGATGCTGAATTTAAGTGACATTTATTTGCAGCTGATGATTAGATTTTAATTTAATGAAGGAAGAGAAGTTTAATATGTTATTAGTTAAGATATCAAATTACTATTTATATTTGGGTTAAATCGTGCTAAATACTTAGTGAGAAATAACAAACAGTCCAACACATGAGACAAAATCAACTCAGTTGTGGTTCTAAAATGTAAATCCAATCCAAAAGCAATCGTATTATTTTGACGAATTTGGATTACATGCCCGACAAACAATTTATCAACTGGAATTAAAGAATTACTGAAATGTTAACTTGTGTGTGACCATGTCAAGCACACGTAACCATAATTTAACCATAAAACTTTATTTTATCAGCACTAAAACGGTCTTCTTATATACTTTGCGTGCACTTTGTGATTTTATTACGTCAGAAATTTTGTGACTTTCGTGTACAATTGGGGACCTACAATAACTATAAAAATATACTGATCCTTGAATGGTCTTTGCTGACACATAAGATAATGATATTGTATCGACACTTTCTTGGTATTAAAATAAAATAATTTTTAAGCCATCCCTTGTCCACTTTTAATGAGTACTAGAAGAAGAATGGAGAGCTGGAAATAAGCAAAATGTATTCTCCTTATACCTTGAAAAAGCCTTTGATAGAGCGGACCTAGTAGTAGTTTTAACGGCCCTGAAATGCAAAACTCCACATTACCTGTGTAAAAGAATCACCAAAGCATGTTTTTGGGAGAGAACCAGTCTTCGTTGGTTCAATATACAAACAGTGAAAGTAAAAAAAAACAAAGGAGTAAAGCAAGCATGCCCCATATCACCGAGAATATTTACTTTTATAATAAATGAAGTATTGTAGACTATTGAAGAACAATATCCAGAATTAAAACTGGACCAACGAGACACAATCACCCTTTTAATAATCTTAGTTTTTGCAGATGATGTCATTCTTGTCATTCAAAATTCTTACAAAATCAAAAGTTGAAACTTTTTTCAAAATTCTAAAAATATGTAGATACAAAATTCAAAAATTCTATTTTTTTTCAAAATTCCAAAAATATTCCAAAAATTAGAATAAAATCAAAAATTTAAACTTTTTCCAAATTCTAATAATATTCCGAAAATTCTTAAAAATTTAAAAATTGAAACTTTTTTCAAAATTCCAAAAATATATCTGTAGGTGGGAGGTAAACTACACCAAGTCACATTTTTAAAATTTTACAGGAAAGCCAAAAAACTGTTTGAAAATGGACTATGGATTGGTGTCATTTAAAATTGTTCTATCTCGAAAACTACACTAGTTAGGACTCAGTGCTATTAACCTCTCGGTAGAGAACAAAATCCTGATTCTAACAGTATAAAAAAACGTATTTTGAAAAAATTGGACTTGGTGTAGTTTACCTCCCACCTACAGATATATAAAATTAAAAAAATTTTTTTTTCAAAATTCTAAAAATATTCCAAAAATTGGAATAAAATCAAATTTTTAAACTTTTTCTAAATTCTAATAATATTCCAAAAATTCTTAAAAATACAAACTTTTTCAAAACTCTAAAAATATTGCAAAAATTATAACAATATCAAAAATAGAAACTTTTTCCAAAATTATAAAAATTATAATAAAATCCAAAATTTAAAATTTTTCAAAATTCTAAAAATATTCCAAAAATTCTTACAAAATCAAAAATTGAAACTTTTTCAAAATTCCAAAAATATTCCAAAAACTATAACAAATTCAAAATGGTCCATTTCCAATTTCATTTTCAATTACATTTTCAGCAAACTATTCAAAAACCTTCAATTTAGCGATTCGAGAAAATATTACAAAATCACAAATTCATATTTCTTTTAAAATTCTAAAAATATTCCAAAAATTATTACAAAATTAAAAATTGAAACTTTTTTCAAATTTCCAAAAATTATAAAAAAATCAAAAATTAAAAATTTTTCAAAATCCCAAAAATTTTTACAAAATCAAAAATTAAAACTTTTTCCAAAATTCTAAAAATATTGCAAAAATTATTACAAAATCAAAAATACAAACTTTTTTCAAAATTCCAAAAATATTTCAAAAACTATAACAAATTAAAAAATTTCCATGTCCAACTTCATTTTCAATTACATTTACGCCATAAAAACAGCTACATTTTTTTTTCCAAAAAATTGGCTAAAAAACTAAATGAAATCGTTTTTTGACACGCTTGACATTATTTTTTTGACAAGCTTATAAATCCATAATTCTCTATAATAATAATAAATTTTCATATCATATTTGACCCAAAAAATTGGGTAAAAAAATAAATAAAAATCTTTCTTTTGACACACTTGGCAACATTTTTTTGACAAACGTATAATGCAATAATCTAGATTTTGGTCTCACATACCAATCCCGACCATCAAGATTTCTCCAAATTCAATGTTCCTACTCGTAATCACTTAGAATGAAAGTTTTTAAAGCAAAAAATATGCAAATTTCCTTGTTTTGACACCCTTGACGATTTTTTTGGCACACTTCCGGTACAGTTATCGAACCCATCCTCCTTTCCATTAAGTAAACCTATTTTTAGAAAAAAAAATTTTCAAATCCGTCCAGTGGCTTTCTAGATTTCGTAGGTGACGGCCGGCAGACGGACATACATTTTTTTTTTGCTTTTTTAGAATCAGTAGGTACTAAAAGGTCGAGAAATGCCAAAAAAGTTGGGGTAAGAATTTCACTTTGAGCTCATGAATGTAATACTTAGGTCTTTCAGTCCGAAGTAATATTAGATTAATTTTGATAGTCGATAGAATTCGTTGATAACAAATGTTTTTTTAATGTGCCAAATATGTTCACTTTTGTTTAATCATAAAAAAATATGTTTTTCGGCAAACGGCTGTAAAGTTTAACTTTGCTGCCGCTGGCGAGTTGCAAAAGTCTTACTTTTTAGCCGGCGGCTGCAAAAGTAACGCCATTTTTATTTTATCTGCCGGCGGCTGAAAAGTAATTTTCATTTTTTTACGGCGGCTTAAAGTGATTTTCATATTTTTACGGCGGCAGTAAAGTCATTTTCATATTTTTACGGCAGTAAAGTAAAATAACATGATATTATTAATTTGTTCAAAACAGAATGCATTTCAGTTCATTTTAATGAATTAAAATCAATAAAAATTAATTTCAGAAAATTTATTACCTAAAACATACTTATAAAAAATTTGATGTATTAATTTCATATTTTTAAACAAATTTAAACGTTTGCCGAAAAAATAGTTTATTGAATTCGGAGCTAAAGTGACTTTTGTGTTTCGTCTATAAGTGCCAAACTATAGACTCAACGCAAAAAGTACAACTTTAGCTCCTAATTCAATAATATACTATTTTCGGCTAACGGCTGTAAAGTTTAACTTTACTGCCGCTGGGGAGTAGCTAAAATCTTACTTTTTAGCCGGCGGCTTCAAAAGTGACGTCATTTTTACTTTATCTGCCGGCGGCTGTAAAGTAACTTCCATATTTTTACGGCGGCTGTAAAGTAATTTTCATATTTTGACGGCGGCTGTAAAGTAATTTTCATATTTTTACGGCGGCAGTAAAGTAAAATAAAATGATATTATTAATTTGTTCAAAACAGAATGCATTTCAGTTCATTTTAATGAATAAAAATAAAAAAAAATTAATTTCAGAAAATTTATTACCTAAAACATATTTTTAAAAAATTTGATGCATTAATTTCATATTTTTAAACAAATTTAAACGTTTGCCGAAAAAATAGTGTATTGAATTCGGAGCTAAAGTGACTTTTTGTGTTTCGTCTATAATTGTCGGCCTCCCTACGGTCGGCCGCCAAACTATAGACTCAACACAAAAAGTACGACTTTAGCTCCTAATTCAATAATATACTATTGTTGCTAACAAAAGAAAATAAAAATATTTTGGGTTTTTTTTTGATAAATTTTACTATTGCAGTTGCAGAAAAGTAATTGTGGTGTAGAAAGAATTGCGGCTGAAGATAGAATTGTGGTTGAGATAGAATTGGTTGTTCTTTTTTAATAAAATATGGGATGTAGTAGGCATTACAAAATGTGTCACAACAACACATAAAAACCTTTTAATACAAAGGTCTCATGACAAAATGCGTTCTAAGGATGTTATGGTTAACTAAACAATAAATCCTATCACATATAAAATATGACATAGGCAAAATATTTCATGATAGGATAGAGATAAAAAGCAAATTTGTTTTAAAAATCTCACATTAATTCATATGCCAATATTAGGGACTGACGTACGCGGGGTTATCAAACCCGTTGATCAAATATAAAAAAAATTAACAAATCAAGTAAGCTGATCCCTCCATGAGAGAAGAAATTGTGCTGGAAAAGGAATTATACTTGGTAAAAAATTGTGCTGGAAAAGAATTGTAGGTGAGAAGATATTGTGCTGAAAAAAGAATTATATTTGAGAAGAAATTGTACTGGCTAATAGACCAGGGGCAAACCGTTATAAATATCGAAATTGACCAAAAATTCTTGTTTAGGAATGGTCGGAAAATGTAGTTAATGGTCTAAGTAATTAAAGAAAAATCGACGAAACTGAGTAAAAGTCCCGTAAAGGGGTAGGGGGTTGTAGTATATACGTTTTTAGAGATTGGTAATAGTTTTTGCGATTTGCGGCTAAACCAAATTTTTTCAAAGCGAAATATTTAATTTGTGATGTTTTATGAAGAAGATTAAAAAAAAGACCTAATTTTCAATCAAAAAATTTGGTTAGGAAATTTTCGATTTTTGAACTTTACCAGCACTCATTTTTTTTGTTGAAATCCCAGCTTTAATATAGAATTAAAATATAATATTGTTTATATACAAAAATTTCGTTAAAAAGGCGAGAAACCGAAAAAACTACTTTCAAATCATGAATTTCGTTGAAGCCAAGATTAGTTAAGTATATGTAAATTACTTGTATAACATAGTATCGTATGGGAATTACCGCTTTTATGAATGGAAACGTTTATTTACAACAAAGAAAAAGAAATTCATGATTTGAAAGTAGGTTTTTCGGTTTTTCGCTTTTTTGACGAACTTTTTGTACATAAACAATATTATATTTTAATTCTGTATTAAAGCTGGGATTTCAACGAAAAAGATGAGCACTGGTAAAGTTCAAAAATCGAAAATTTCCTAACCAAATTTTTCGATTGAAAATTAGGTCTTTTTTTTTAATTTTCTTCATAAAACACCGGAAATTAAATATTTCGCTTTGAAAAAATTTGGAATTTTTTGAAACACAAAAAAACATTTTCACCGATTTTCATGAAAATATAAAAACTTTTGCGATAGTTATAAATTAAAAAAAAAAAAAAACGGTTTTTTGCATTTTTCTCGAAAATTTTGTGGTTATGGTCAATAATGTCCGGTACAAAAGTTTTAGATTTTTTTATTATCTACAACTTTAGAATTAATTTTTTTCGAGAGGATGCATAGTTAGCCGCAAATCGTAAAAAACTAAAAAAAACCTTTAAAAACGTATATACTACAACCCCCCACCCCTTTCCGGGACTTTTACTCAGTTTCGTCGATTTTTCATTAATTACTAGACCATTAACTACATTTTCCGACCATTCGTGTGCTGCTCCGAATTTTTTTTTCCTTTAACAGGATTTGCCCTGGTCCATAAGGAATTGTGGTTGAGATAGAATTGTTGGACAGATGAAATTATGCTGGAAAAGGAAATGTGGTAGGAAAAGAAATTACATCAGGGAGGACATACATCAATTGGCTCTTATAGTCCCTGGGCCCTCACCTACATAATTTTGTGATTACCAAATATTTTATACTTCGTAAGACGCTTGTCCCTGATGAGTCCTACAACTTTTTTATCTGCCATTTTCCTTGATTCGGCCGCTTTTTCCCTCGGGAAACTCCGAAACGTGGCGATTTCCCGGGGTCTTGTATATTTATTACCATAATTTTGTTACTTATTATAGGGGGTGGAAATTTGTTTTAGAAAACGAGGGTAAATTTGTCCGACAAAAATTGTCTGCTTTTGTCGAGTCCGACAACTCAAACTGGTCAAAATACCAGGGTATTGAAAATCAAACACCACAAATGTTGTTTTCACGGGATTGTTTAACAAAAGTTAGTGAAATTGAAGGGTCATATTGTCCGACAAATTTTCGGCCGCGTTTTTTTAGTCCGACGACTGAAAGTCGGAATTCTGGCGGGGTAGTGTTTATTGATTACCACATGTCTAATTTTTTTTTTTTATAGTTTTAATTAATATTATTTTACTCTGATACATTTGTCCGACAAATTAGTGACCGCTAACTATCGAAAAATGTCATAATTTCAAACACGATAGCGTACGCTCAATATCATCATCCTAGATATATCAACATTAGTCAATAATTTTAGATATTTGTTCTTAAATATTATAAATTGATAAAAATTATAAATAATAATAAAAAATTATTAAATAATTTCGTAATAATTTAATGAAATCATTATGATAATCAAACTGTAGTCATTACTATGTAGATTTTTAAACGTATCTCAGTAACCTATTGGTTTAAATTATAAACGTATCTCAGTATATGTGTTATTATGGTTTTCCATATAATTTACCTTTTTGTGTGCTTTTGTCACTTTTGAATTGAAATGCAATATTTAAAAATATGCTATATAATAAACAGTAAAAAGTATATTTTAAATATACAGTAACCCATTGGTTTAATTTATATTATTGTTAATTGTAATTCAAATTATAATTATATTAACTCTCTCTCTCTCTCTCTCTCTCATCATTGTAAATCACCTTGTTGAACACCAGATGTTATATCAAAAAAAATCAAAAACTGACTGATTACTATTCTACAATTTGATCCCTATGTTGTGAGTTTACCCAGAGAAACAAGATTCTCTGGGATACCAAGGAATATGATCGGAGATAAAATAATATCATATGCTTTCTTGAAATCAACGTAAAGCTGATGAATGCTGATGTTAATCACCCAATATTTTTCAAGAATCATCCTTAAGGTAAAACATTGATCTGCGGTTGGGACGAAAACAACACTGATAGTCACCGATGATAGATTCGGCGCACGGAATGAGTCTAGCAAGTACGACATTAGCTAGTATTTTATATGCAGTGTTCATCAGTGCGACTCCATGATAATTTACACTTTAGGCGGCCACATTTCTCGTGTTGCTTGTTATTTTCCATTCAGCCGGTTGTTTTTGTTGGTCCCAGATTGCAAGACGACGATTCAAAATATCGGTCGTATATATACTACTTTTCCGTTCTCGCGGCGAGTAAAAATATCATTTATATTTATATACTCTATCGGCGCATATAGTTTTAAATCTGGTAAATAGAAAAAATGGCAATATTTTTTCCTTGTTAAATTTGGCGCATATTTTTAATCCTTCTCAATATTTTTAATTAAAATTGTGTAAATAACCTTTTCAACTGGTTAATGATCCTTAAATTTTTAAAATTAATATGAGAACATGTTTTACATCATTTTTTGGGTACATGCTCCTTTTTTATAATTGTTCTATTTACAAAAATTTTCTAATTTTCTTTATACAGTGCCATCTGTAAACACTGTTTCATTAAAAAATGTTACGTCATAAATGTATACATTAAATTTGTTCATAAATATTAGCAAATTTAACAAAGTAACAAAAATAATCGTTCTCCTGAAATATTTTTCTCATTTTCTTGTCGGACTGGCCGAACGCGGCTATATTTTTGTCGGACAACTCGATTACTTATAATAGCAAATGGTTTTTTATCGTGTTTCATTTTTGTCCGACATGTGGTAATCAATAAACACTACCCCGCCAGAATTCCGACTTCCAGTTGTCGGACTGAAAAAACGCGGCCGAAAATTCGTCGGACAATATGACCCTTCAATTTCACTAACTTTTGTTAAATAATCCTGTGAAAACTAGTTTTGTGGTGTTTGATTTTCAATACCCTGGTATTTTGACCGGTTTGAGTTGTCGGACTCGACAAAAGCAGACAATTTTTTGTCGGACAAATTTACCCTCGTTTTCTAAAACAAATTTCCACCCCCTATAATAAATAACAAAATTATGGTAATAAATATACAAGACCCCGGGAAATCGCCATGTTTGGAGTTTCCCGAGGAAAAAAGCGGCCGAATTAAGGAAAATGGCAGATAAATAAGTTGTAGGACTCGTCAAGGACAAACGTCTTACGAAGTATAAAATATGTGGTAATCACAAAATTATGTAGGTGAAGGCCCAGGGACTATTAGTTTAATTCTAAATTTTTTTTTCATGAATTTCTTATTATATATATATCTTTGAGTTTAAAGTTTTGAGCCGCGGAGTCTTTTTGAATATGAAAAGTAAATGTTTGTCGTATAGTATAAGATATTTTGAAGCCGTCAATCGCCTGGTGGCAATTCGGTACGGCAAATATTTTTTTTTGTATAATTACTTTTGGGAAAAAGTCACAGTATAAAAAATTTGGCGCCGAAACAGAGACTAACCATTTTTAGAAAATAAAAAACCTTGGTTTTTGTTTGAAAGAATAATAATTCTTGTTCAGATATTTGTTTTTTGAAAATTTTTTCTTTGAGGATTTATTTTTATATTTATTTTTATTTTTTGATTAACTTATGTTTTTAATTAAACGAAGGTTGGAACATTGTGAAGCGCCGAAACGAAGACGTAGGGGTGAGCCACAAGTCCAAGAGTCGGTCCTTTTGACTCACTGGTCGTTGTGAAATGGGGATTGGAACAGCTAGTTCCAGACGAAAAAGGATCAGACGAAAATGGGCAAAAATAAATGCATCGAAAAGGGCACCCTGAAAGGCAGAAACTCATCACCGTGAGGAAGTGTCCGCGAAAGCTTCTGCCAGTCGAGACATGGCCTCTGCCCTCGAAGGATGTTTAATTAAAACTTTGTTTGTGATTTTATTAAATTTTTCTTTAAATGGTAGGCCTAAGAAGCCATCTATAAGGTTTCACCATTTAACATTACAGATGGCATGGGCCGCATATATCTAACTATGGATATGCGATCGACCGACAAATTGGTTTCCCACTTCACTTCGGAGAGATTTTTGGTGGAGAAAAGTGGTTACTATAATAAAAGCACCTGTTGTGGTTACCAGTGGTACCATTCTTCGTCACCGCAAACTTTTTCAATTATATTCTGGTTATTGTATTCTTCACAAAAATATCGATAACAGCTTGTAAGAAAGAAAGAGATTAACATTTGCCTTTTTAAATCCAGAAAAATGGTTTGTCATAAATCTTAGCGAAGGACATAACAACTGAAAGAGAAGCACCGTGATGAACTTTGAGCTTAATCGAACTAGTGGTCTAGAAATGCCAGAATTTTTGTGGATATTTTCGTTTTGTAAAGAAAAATGAGCTTTTCATTTTATGGCTAGTTTTATAAAGTAATCGCTGGTTTCCTTTAGTGAATTATTGTTTAGTGAAAATTGTTTTGAAAACACTTGTTTATATATGTGTTACACCAACTGCTATTCTTGCGTATAAATTAAAGATCTATTCGATTTTTCAAACTGAACCAAGTTCAATATCCGATAAGAAACATTTATTGTATATTTTAAACAGCACACGAGGAAAAATTTCCATTCAATTCAAAACATGTTGATTTGCTTCATAAAAACACCCACTTGGTTTTATAAAATATTTAAACATTTAAGTAGACTTTCTTCTTCCTTCTTTCTCTTTAAAGAAATCGGATTAAATTGTTTGTTTGTCAACTATCAAAAGATATAAAAATATTTAAAATATTTTTATCTTGCTAACCTAAAAAAAAGACAAATAACTATGGTGACATAAATAAGGATTCATCATTACGGCACGTAGAAATAAATCAATGCTAAGTTCAAAAACAAATCTTTCTAATACTGTGCAATATTTTCTTAAATTTTGTTCTTAACAAGAAAATTGAAATTGAGAGCGGAAATATTTCGACTCGTTTTTTTTGTTTTCTTTTTTAAGCGAAGATTAGTGTAATCTCTAAGGAGCGCTATCTTTTCATTCTTTGTTGTTTTTGTATTTGAATTAGATTTATAAAAAACAAATATAGAAGCTACCGTAATTTTTTTTTTGGAAATATAGGATTTAATGTTTTATTTTAATTTTATTCATAATGTGGGATTTATTCTACTTTGGCTTCTAATATGATATTTTTATGATAATTTTATTTAAAAATGATATTCTGACATCAGAAACCTTATCAGTATTGTAAGCTTGAAAATATTTTAGTGTCATACTGAGAAGTTGTTGTTTGTGTTAGATTATAGCATAAACGTTTTGACTCATCAAGTTTTCAATTTTCTTTCGTACAGTAATATTAATAAACATACCATAAACCAATTACTCAGACCAGCTTTTAACCCACCTTTTTTTGAAAGTGAAAAAAATTAAAATAAAATACCCATTTAAACAACTTAAAATCCTATTAGCGAGTTTATTCAGTTTTCAAAGACAAAAGTCTTTTATTCCGAGTTTATGCATATCATTTTTTTGCCTTTTTCCATTTTTCCATTTTTATTTGTTGTTAGTGTTAATAGTGTTTCAAAGGAGTGTTGATTTGTGCAGTTGTCTTTGTTGATGGTATTATTTGGTTTGAAAAGTTAACTTAAACACAATCATAACGCTTTTTGTTCGTTTACATACATTAAAGACCTCTCTTCTGTATAGCCGTTGTTCCATCCTTATTGACATTTTAGGTAAATTTTTTTCTTTTTTTTTAGTATCAAGAAAATTTTGATCTATCGGTCGTCTTAGCATTTCCTTAGACATATTATATACTGATCATCCATAAAAACTATTTGAGCTAAATCAACAAATGACAATCAATCAACATTGATTGATTTGATAAAAAATACAAAAAAATTTGATAAAAATACAAAATTTGATACATTTGTTGACAGCTTACTCTCCTCAATTGAACAATAATGCTATACAAACCACAAACATGTATGATTTAAAAACCCAATCACTTAAAATCCATTTTAATCCACAATCAACAAATTATTCCCACTCGAATTAATATATGAACGTCTTTTCGTTTCTTAACAATAAATCAAAATCACATTCAACCCCAACATAAGAAAATAAACAAAAAACCCTAATTTGAAATTAATTCCTTAAATCACACTGTAATTGAAACAAATCGAACATCACTGTAAACCACTCCAAACAAAATACATAAATTTTATAAATTACCACAATCAACATCATTTACTGATCATCAACAAACCAACCAAAAAACCAACAATCCAAACAAATCATTTCTCCTATCCTCCACAAAAAAAAAACACGATAAAATTTGTTTTACTTCATACTTTCTTTCATATTGGATTAAGAAATAGAAAGAAAAAAAATAACAACCAAGGATTAAAAAAAGATAAAAGAAAAATGTTTTATTTTCCTATTTTCTCTATTTACGAAAACTACTTCAATTAATCTTTTTTACAATTCTCACAAATAAAAAGAAAATTCAAAAAACTTTTTGAGCAAAATGGTTCCAATTTTTTTTGGGGAAAGATAATTTTAGAAAACTGAATAACCACAACAAAATGGTTGATGAATGACCTAATTTGATGGGTTTAATATTGAAAAGTGAGTAAAGATATAAGATAAAATGTAAGATATATTTTGTGTAAAGATTAAGTCTAGAATTTTAATTTAAAATTGATAAATGTGAAATTGCTGGTTTAAACTGATGGATTAAAATATGAATTGGAAGACATGTAAATGATTTAAACAGGGTGGATATTTGGAAAAAAACTTTTCTTTTCTTCATTAAAACAAAGGTGAATTCATTTATGTTAATCGAAAGGCCACTTTAATCTGGAACCCACCGTTGTGTGATGTTGTTAAACAAAATGGGTTCCTGCAGTCATTGATGATTTTGGAAGTTAGTGCTGGAATATACAAGTGCTTTAGTAGATTTTTGGAAATTCAAATAGCTGAAAAACTCTTTCTCCTGTAAACACAAGCAAGAGATTTCATTCGTGCAATCATTGATAGCATGCATATCCGCTTGATGGAAGGATAGAATCGTTCAAGAGATGTTTGCTAATTATGTTTAGTTGTTTGCTAATTATGACTAATTCTTGCTAGCCCAAAAAACATTATTTGCATGGTGCACAAATCTATGCACATTTTGTGCACTTTTTTATTTTCATAATTTTTAAGTTTTTTTTTAAATATTCTAGTATATATGTGTCTGTCTGATTTCCTATGTAAATGAGACGTCCATTTCTTTACCGATACAATTTAAATGGAAAAAATCAGAATTCAAAAAATTTAAATATTTTGCTTACATTTAAAAATAATATTAATTTTCCACAATTTTCTTAATATTATAAAACAAAATTTAAATTTCAGTAAACCGGCATGAAAAATAATAAACAAAAATATTAAATAAATATTATAAAATTATTGAATCATCAAAACTAATTATTTAAAGTGCCCATTTGTTTTTTCTGTATGCTTTTGTTACTTTCATAAACAAATTTGTTCGCATATAATTTTAGATGAAAATAAGATAAAATTCATCAATTTAATACTGCGAAAGTATTATATTATCTCATAAAAAGCCATTTTTTTAATCTTTGTTTATTATTCTTATCATTATTTAGTAATAATTTCCTTTCGCTGCGATTTTTATTATTTGTGAAACATGCTGCTATTATATGTGTACATATTGTGTGCATGGTGCTGTGCACATCGAGTACATGGCATGTATTATGTACAATTTTGTACACGGGGATTTAGTAGCAGGCACAATTAATGCAAATTTCTAGAAGAGACAATTTTCTCAAAATCATATTCATTGGGCATGACGTAATTATTTCAAAAAAATCTGTCCGTCATATGTTAATTATGTAACCATAAAAGCACGTTGCTGCTCTGTTTACCCATGTTTCTGCCACATATAGTGTATATGCCGCCTTTTTTGCCATGTACTACCTATATAGATGTGAAGGTGCTAGACCTTATATGGCATCTACCGAACGTCAGTGTAATTCTCATTGTGCCACTGATCTCTACAAATGCCATTCTCTGAATTTTATTAAAATTAGCATAGTTGTATTGTCACTCAGTCTTTGGCCACCAAACTTGTGGAAACAAGTGTTGGTTTGCATATTGCTGTTTAGAGTTATCGGATTATCATAATCGACAAAATTTGTAATAAACAGGTTTCTGTTTATACCGGGATGTTACAAATATAAAAAAAAACGACATATGGCCTCTGGCCCAGGAAAATATCTAATTCAATTTAATTTAACTGATCATTTTAAGACCAAAACCTCAGAAAAAAAATATATATATATATATATATCTATATATATATATATATATATATATATATATATATATATATATATATATATATATATATATTTATATATATATATATATATATATATATATATATATATATATATATATATATATATATATATATATATATATATATATATATATATATATATATATATGTATATATATTTATATATATATATATATATATATATATATATATATATATATATATATATATATATATATATATATATATATATATATATATATATATATATATATATATATATATATATATATATATATATATATATATATAAAATAAAAAAAAATAATAATAATAGCAAAAATGAAAAAAACTTAACTTATAATTATAAGTTTTGCTGTTCAATGTATACACCTTTGGTACATACACTGAATCTGATCTGATCTGATCCACTGAACTTATAATGTTGATTGTAGTACATTCGATCCTCTTGTCCAGCCGGTTAGTAGCAACAGGATTGATAAAAATTTATCACAAAATTTTTCAACAAGCGATCCGTATATTCCTTCAGAAATCCTCAATAAATAACAAATTCCTTATTCACTTTCTGATCACTTGTATATTACAATTACTGTACGGTTTTGCTAAATTACAATCATCAATTTGATACACATAGTCAAAACCTAAAAACCGGTCATATTGATTTCAATTCGATTCGATCAAATCATTATTATTTTAGATTCATTTTTATTGTAAGATGTACTAAATTATTTAACTTCTTCAACATCGTCCAAATTTTTTTTTATCCATTCCTCTATAAAATGTTTCGCCTTTCAAAAAAATTCATCGTTTAAGATTTGTTACTTTTCTGAACAAAAACAAATTTCATACAATCAATCACAAATTTATTTTCAATTTATTTTATTTTTAATTTTCAAATCAAATAACACTATTATTTATATCTAATACTATTTTGTTAAAAATAATATAATTATGAAAAATGCAGACGTTCGTTCCAATACACCACTCAAAACTTAGTTGTATTAATTATATAAGAAATTTTCTCGAAGTTCAATTTTTAACTAAAAATTATAATCATTTCACAGAACGACTTTATTTTCCAAAAAATAAAAATAAATCTGTTTATCTCATCGTTGTGTTTATTTGTTTCATTTTTCAAATAAGCATTACATTACATTGAAAATCGGCCGTATAAACAAAACAAACGAACAGATAGATTGTTCAAACAAACCGTCTCACACCATAAATCACAACAATAAGGTTCTTCAAAGTTTTATCAATTATTAATATTGCGAACATATTTCAACCAAAACATCATAAAATGAAGTACCTTATTATTGACAGCAAGTTCAACACACCTGCGCAGAATCAATATTCTCTATTTCGTTATCTGTTTAACCCCAAAAAATACATTTGTTTCTCATTAAAAAAAATAAAATAAAACAACAATTAATTATACACCGAAATATAAGATCCGCTAAATGTTTCAAAATAATAAAAAAAATGCATTACAGAACGTCGTAAATAAACAGATGTTATTTATGAAACGAATCTTAAATTGCTTGATAGTACGGAATGTATGTGTGATTATGTGAAAACTGTTTGTTTTAGATTTTAAAAGAAAAGTCCACTGATCAAATTTTCGTTACAAATTACCAAAATGAGATGATAGAAATTACCATAATGAGATGATTTTTTCAATTTGTTTTGGTAAATGAATGTAACTATGTCTATAAACTAATCTCAATCTGAGTAGCTAAACTGAATTCGGCATTCATTCTGTGTTTTAAGCACGTTCTTCTTAATCACACCATACACATACAATGTCTTTTGACATGACAATATTAGGATAACCCTTAGGATAAGGTTCTCCTTGTTTTATTCTTTAAAGGAAACTATTTTCTGTCTGACTATCTACCAAAATTCAAAAAAGAGATAGACCAGGACACCCCCCTGGTGGAAATCCTATATAAATTGACGAAATTGACTCAGAAAACTCCTTCAAAGCGTTGTATCTAGCTCTCGGTATACTGTATTCATATTCCCTCGGGCTGACTATCACAAAAAATAGACCAAAAACAGAATTCCACTTGTTAAGGTATAACGGCCATATAGATACAACCAACACCACATCATCAACAGGGATTGCCAAACATCAAACATCAATAAAACTTTCTTTAATTTTGTAAATATCTTAAGCTTTGAACTGATTAGCAATGACGTAATATTTGAATTTAAAGTTAGATAAATCTTTGAATAAATTTTGTTTATTGCGAACCAGAATTATTTAATTATATTCAACATATAACCTCATTGATAATTGATTATCCTATCTTTTTAAATGATAAATTTCTACAGTATTTAAATTATATACAAATAATTCTATTGAAATTAATTCGATTTAAATTATTCTTCTGCTTTAACCTTAATCAATATTTTAAAAACAACTTCGTACCCAGCATAACCTGTAGCATTGTTATTCTTTTCCAAAAACTCATCATCTTCATTGTTAATAATTTATTTAATCGAAAGAAACAAAATTTCCAAAAAAAAACGAAATTATCATACAACAACAAACAAATTAAAAATACCAAAATAAAAGCTTTAGAAGTAAAAATAAAAATAAACTTATAATTTCAAAGAAAATTCAAGAAAATTCAAGTAAGATTTCGTGGAAAAACAAGATGAAGAAAAAAGCGGAAAAATAAATCCATAATCGTGATAGAAATAAAAAAACAGAATATTTTTTACCCAACTTTACCTTACGTTGGTAGCGTTGTTTATGCTGTCATACAACCATATACATATACATATTCATTGTGGTATGTATTTTTCTTTAAACTGTATAGATTTTTGTATCGATAGAAAATAGGAACAGCGGATTAGGCTGTTTGTTCGTTGTGAAAGATAGAATAAGGATAAATAATTTATGGGCAAAGTAATGAAATCTTTTGTCATCTATTTATTATCGTTTTATACGTATGTTTGTTTGGTTTGATTACGGTAACACAAATTTTTGGGGTTACGAGATTAAATCAAGTAATCTTTATTAACTCTATTATTATGAAGTGAATTCATTTGTTAGTGAGTTTTTCTTTATGCTATAAGATTTACGTGGGAAAAAATCTTCAATATCTGACATTTTTTTAAGGTGCTTCGCTGCCCAAAATCTTTGTTGTTTTAGCCATCTGTTTTGCTAGTTCTTTTTAAATTTTGTTAAAAATTTTTTGATTACTTATAGCTCGTTTAGAGTAACGCTTTATGCTTGCAACAATGCTCCATGCATTACGTTTTTGATAATGAATCGCTCTTTTCGAATCTTTTTCTTGACTTTTACCTTCTTATTTTTAAAAATCATAACATTTTTACATGTTGATCTTTGATCTTAATTAACTTTCACTTATACATCAGGGAATTGAAACATTTATTTTATTTAACGTTTTCATTTTTTTTCCTTCAAAATAAAAGCTCATTAAAAGAAACAAACTTACTCTGTTTGATTTGTATTCACGCTATGGTTAAATTCTTGTGAGTATTTGAGTTGAAATTAAATTCAGTTTCTTATAAACTTATGTTACTTGATTTTTTATTTTAAGATATATATTTATGTATATAACGCCTGGAGGTTCTACTGTTAACATTTTTAAAATAGCCAACTCCTTTGTAGTGAATATGTTATCTACTATACAATATCAGCAATAATCCAACTGTTTAGATAAGGCATTATTATTTTGCAACAAAAGAGTCCTACTTATACCTGAAATTGTTTTGGTTGGATTGGTCACCAAGACACCTCTGAAATTCTGTGGCATTGTTATAGGTATTGGCATTATTAGGGATATATAAATTCTCTTCTACACAAAAGTTATAGTCCACAAAAATGTTGTTGCACTCTAATTTGTAGGTTTCTTCATTACCTGCAATATTCGCATGTAGCAGGGAGCCAGTAAACTACTTTCTTGTTACCATAACCAAATGTGTTTAGCTTGCTCACACCGTCTCCAGCTATTTCCAAATTGATGGTGTATGCGCTTAGTGCTCTAGCAGCAGTTTGGATGTCAGATAAGATGGTAATCCGCTTGTTCTGATACTTTCTTCTCAAGCTTAGTTTTGCGCATTTTTCAAATATTGAAGACGCTGGCGTAGGTTCAAAGCATTGGTTCAAAGTATTTGTCTCTCGTTTAAAATATTCTTGCAAAAACCCCCTTTAAGAACATTTGATTAAATAATTACTCTAATCTGTATTTCCTATCGAAGTTAAACTGCTTAATCATTCCATCTGTATGAAACATCAAGCAAGAAATTCTCTCTACAAAGTCTATTTTGATGTTTTGAATCGATGATCCTCCTTTTCTTTTAATTTGTTTCCTTAGCTTTACTCTTAATTTGCAACTGAAACAGCACCAGTGCTAGTAGCATTGTTACTGTCGCGGTAGGGCATGTTTTCATTGCCACCGTTGTGCGCACACAAGCCAGCATCTGCACATTTTTATCTTTTTCTTCTCAGAGTTGAGCTACGCTCTTCTGTCGCATGGTGCTGCTCTTATACGTAATGGTTTGTTTTATTATCGTGGTATTCATTCACATGAGGTTTGCTGTACTGCGCTTCCTTATTTAACCTATAAAGTTTTCGTATACCATCAGCGCTCTCATCACTTTGCTGTTTCAGCTCGTTTTGCACTTTGGTTTCTCCGAAGGAGTTTGAATTCTACAACTAATTCTAGATATTTTGTCTCTTGTGCAAATTCAATTACCGAACTCCTTATGATAATGGGTTACACTGTAAAGTTTTGAACTTCATAATAGAAAAATTATTGAAATGAGGAAAAATACGGAATCTATATCAAACAAATCTCGTTTGCAAATCGAGCTTATTGCTTATCAGCAAAACATGAAAAAAATATCCACTAACAGAAATTAAGATTTTGATAAACGAAAATTTGAAATTTAATAAAAAAAATTAGGATAATTTTCTCATTCCAAATCACCCCAAATAGTAATAAAACTTTTTTGTAAATTCAAAATTTCAACTCTAAAATCGTCTCTCGGTGTTCCAAACGTTCATTTTTAAATGTTATATATTTTGGCTGCTTATTATACTTTAACTCTATGGCAACACATCGGAATTCAAATTACAGCAGATTACAGCAGCTACAATGTTAACATAATATGTAATGTAATTTTATGTAATATATTAATATTAGTTTTGACTTCAAGCAAGAAGCAACAATAAATTATTAAAACGAGTTTGTTTGTGTTCAGTAGCTAATAAAGATTAATTTAAAAATAAATATATATATATGTTTTGTAATCAAATCGTACAAGTTTTTATTGTTCATTTATTGTTCACATTATTGAAACCAAATCATCATTCAACATTTATAAATCAAACCATCACTCAACAAATTGGTCCTTCGAGTCTTAAAAACGCCATTTTGGGCTGGCGTACCTCTGCTAAAATAAGATAAGTAAATTTTCATAGTTATAAAAATATATATGCTGTTTGATACAAATAATTATTAACTAAAACTTTTAATCATTTATTGTTAAAAAAAAAAGACATTTATTGCATTTATTTTATAAAAGACATTTATTTTATTTGAAATTACAATATATTAGTTGGATTGAATTTTATTAAGGAACATTGATTTACAACATAAGGTGTTAGTTGGTTTGTTTAGGTAGCTACTGGATTATCTAATAGAATTGTGATATAGTGAATTTCGAGTGAATAGTGATAATTTGTGTTAATTATAAAATTTCTTTATTATTGTCTTATTGAATTAGTTATTAAACTTGCAATACAATATGGCTGATGCGTATCGAAAATATCGTGAAAGAATATTTCAATCGGTTACCTCCATGAAAAAATTTTGTGATGCAATAACTGCGAAAACCACGCTTGAAGACATTGAGCCAAGATTAGAAAAATTAGAGACCGCTTGGTTAGATTTTGGCAAAATTGATGATAAACTGCTAGCTATATCGGAAGGAGATACCACCGCATTCCCCGCCTTTGAGGAATTATATTATGTAGTTAAAGCAAAATTAAGTATAGAAATTAAAAAACGACAACCTGCACGTGATGATGATATATCAGTAGTTGATTTAAATCGCACATTAGATCAATTTGTTAACCAACAAAAAACTTTTTATGAAGGAAGTCAATCAAAAGGGATTAAACTTCCAAAAATCAATATTGAATCGTTTGGGGGAGATTACAGTATGTGGCCGTCATTCCATGATTTGTTTGTAACAAGCGTTCATTCAAATGACTCATTATCTAATGTTCACAAATTTCAACTGCTTAAAGGCTTACTGAAGGATGATGCAGCCGCACTATTACGGCATATAACAGTCACAGATGCCAATTATACAGAAGCGTGGGATAAGTTAGTGGATCGATATAATAAGAAAAAGGTTATTATAAACTCATTAATCAACATGTTTATGGATCAACGAACGACTAATATCCCGCATCCAAAAGAACTTAGACAATTAAGCAACGTTACAGATGAGGTGGTTCGAGGATTGAGAGCTATTGGTCCGGAGGCTGAAGGTCGTGATCCATGGATTATATACTTATTATTAAACAAACTTGATAATGAAACTAAACAACTGTGGTCTTCTAGCATCGTAGATAAAGACTACCCCACATTGAAGGAATTTCTGAAGTTTCTAAACAGTAGATGTGATTCCTTAGAAAATTGTGGCTCGGCATTCGTAAGGACATCTATCAATTCAAGACCATCAATTCGATCATATATAGCAACTGAAGTGGAAAATCCAAATATTAGCTGTCCAACCTGTAATAAACAGCATTATTTATATAGGTGTCCAATGTTTAAAAACTTTGATGTAACTCAAAGAAGAAATCTTGTAAATCAATATAATGTTTGTTTCAATTGTCTTTGGCGTGGTCATTCGAACAACAGATGCTTATTCAAATCATCTTGCATCATATGTCAACAAAAACATCACACATTATTACATGCACCAACGAATTCCATGGGTTCCTTATCAACAGTTCAACATGCAACATTTCGTCAACCTGTATTATCCGCATCCTCAACATATCATCAACCATCATCGGCATCCCCAACATACCATCAACCATCATCGTCATCATCAACATATCAACCATCACAAAATCATCCAGCACAATGTAAACCATTAACAAATGTTCACACAACTATAACCGAATCCAATTCTCCTTCTAATATACATCAATCTCCAGCTACTCTTAAGCCCACCGAACACATACATGAACAGTCAACTGTATGTAACGTCCAAGAAGTTCAAAACTTTCACGCTCAAGAACAATACACTTATCAGTCGTTATTACCAACAGCACTGGTATATGGGAAAGATTCCTTGGGTAATTTACAATTAGTAAGAGCTCTCTTGGATTTGGGGTCTCAGTCAAGCTTTGTAGTCGAATCTTGTGTCCAGCGACTAGGTCTGAAACGCACTCCAAATTGTGTGAGAGTAAACGGTCTAGGATCAACACAAGCCAGTTACACAAAGGGTCAAGTTCAACTTCAATTGCACTCACGGTTTGATAATACACACATAATCACTATAGAAGCACTCATAGTGGAAAAGATTTCCTCCAATTTACCATCATACAAAATCGATACTGCGGATTGGAAATATATTCAAGGCTTGCAATTAGCAGATCCAACTTTTAATACTCCAAATTATGTTGATATACTCATAGGTGCAGATGTATTTTTCGAGTTACTGTTAAATGAACGTATCCATGTATCCAATTTACCAACGGCGCAAAATTCTAGATTTGGTTGGTTAATATCGGGAAAAATAAATAGACAACCTGAAAAAAATGTACAACTGCTACAATCATTTCATACATCAACAGAGAAAAATGCTGATATGCATGAGATTTGTGATATCCTAAAACGATTTTGGGAAGTTGAAGAAGTTCCAGTATCATCTTCTTTAACATCTGAAGAACTCTATTGTGAAGACCATTTTCAATCTACCCATACAAGAACTATGGACGGCAAATATGTGGTTAACCTACCTTTCAAAACTACCAAATCAGAATTAGGAAACTCCATTAACCAAGCAGAACATCGCCTTTATGCAATGGAAAGAAGGTTCCGCAAAGATCCCAAGCTGGAAGCCGAATACAAGAATTTCATGAAAGAATACCTGGAATTGAATCACATGGAATTAATTTCTCCAGAGGAAGTTAATGTTTCAGTAAAGAAAAGTTTCTACCTCCCTCATCATGCAGTCTTTAAAGAAAGCAGTACAACTACCAAACTAAGGGTAGTATTTGATGGGTCCTGCAGTTCATCAACAGGTATATCACTTAATGATACTTTACTCACTGGACTGAACCTTCAAAATAATTTAATAAATATATTAGTTCGGTTTAGAATGCATAAGATTGCATTTACATCAGATATTGAGAAGATGTATCGCCAAATTTATATTCACAAACCAGATACGGATTTTCAACGAGTTCTCTGGAGAGATGATGTAAGTATGCCGGTGCAACATTTTAGGCTTAAAACAGTCACTTATGGTACATCTAGCGCACCATATTTGGCAACAAGGACTATTAAACAACTTGCAATTGAAAATGAAGACATGTACCCAGCTGCAGCAGCCACTATAAAATCGGACTTTTATATGGATGATTTATTAACTGGAGCTGAAAATGAAACGGAGGCACAAATATTGCGAGATCAAATTACCAAAATTATGAAAGGGGGTGGTTTCAACTTACGTAAATGGAAATCAAATTCAACCAAATTACTTCAAACATCAGAACAATCAATTACCTCTAAAAATCCTGTAACTACACCGGAATTAATGATTGATAAAACTCTAGGCTTACATTGGAATCCAGAAGATGATAGTTTTACATTCTACATAGCTAGAAATAAGATAAAAAACCTAACCAAAAGAGAGCTGTTGTCAATAACATCAAAAATATTTGATCCATTTGGATGGATATCACCAACAATCATATTGTTAAAAATTCTCATTCAACAACTGTGGCTGTTAAAATTAGGATGGGACGATGTTTTACCCAACAATATACTACAACAATGGAAATCCATATATGATAACTTCAACCATGTTGAACAAATTCACATACCGAGATGTCTTTCACCGGGAAAAGAGCCATGCAAACTCCAAATTCATGGTTTTTGTGATGCATCTGAACAAGCGTATGGAGCTGTTATATATATTCGTTCAGAAGATTGTATGGGCAATATTACTACTAACATCGTCATATCAAAAACAAAGGTTGCACCTATTAAACAAATTTGTCTACCAAGGTTAGAACTATGTGGTGCTGTTATTTTATGTAGATTAATTAAATTTTTAAACCCATTGTTATCATTCACGAATAAAAAAATTTATGCTTGGACTGATTCATCCATTGTGCTTCATTGGTTATCCAGTTTGCCTAGGAGATGGAAAACGTTTATTGGTAACAGAACCTCGGAAATTTTAGATATTTTACCTCGTCATATGTGGTCACATGTTAAGTCAAATGATAATCCAGCGGATTATTTAACTAGAGGTGTACCACCAAAATTATTAACAGACCTTAAAATATGGTGGAATGGCCCGAGTTGGTTACAAGACCCAGAAACTACTTGGCCAAAGGATATAGATATCATTAACCCTATGCCACTTGAAGTTTTTGAAGAAAGGAAACCACTTATATCGTTACAAGTACTTGTCAAAGAAGACTTGTTTGAACATCTATTTAATAGATTTTCGTATTTGTACAAAATTAAACGAACCATTTGCTATATAAAACGATTTATTTTCAACTGTAAATCTAACGCGAATTGTCGTCTTAAAGGACATATTACTGTACCTGAATTGATTGCAGCTGAACAAGAAATAATCAAAAACATTCAATCAAGGGAATTTACAGCTGAAATAGCTAGTTTGAATAGCCAAACCCAACTGAACAAAAAGAATAAGTTATGCTCTTTAGCACCATTTATTGATCAAAATGGCATTTTACGAGTCGGTGGTCGCTTGGAAAACATGGCATCGTCATTTAACATAAAACATCCAGTTATATTGCCAAAGAGTCATACCTTCAATACACTCTTAATTCGTGAAAAACATGTTCAACATTTGCATGCAGGTCCGACACTCCTTATGAACATCATCAAACAAAACTACTGGATCTTAGGCTTAAGAAATTCTGTTAAACATGAACTCAAGGGGTGTGTAATATGTGTCAGAAATCGTGCAACCACATCAAACCAGTTGATGGGAAACTTACCTGCAAGTCGGGTGAATCGAGCAAGGCCGTTTGAAAGAATTGGTATTGACTACGCAGGTCCCATATCAATACGAACCAGCAAACGCAGAAACTCACCAACTACCAAGGGCTACATAGCGTTATTTGTGTGTCTATCCATAAAAGCCATACATATAGAACTAGTTAGTGACATGAGTTCTGAAGCATTTATCGCAGCTTTACGACGCTTTATAGCTCGTCGTTGCATACCAGCAGAAATTTGGTGTGACAACGGCACTAATTTTGTTGGCGCAGCAAAAGAATTAAATACTTTAAAAAACCAATTAACTTTGCAATTAGAAGATCTAAATACTCTTAATTTCTTTTTGCAGAATAATATATTATTTCGTTTTAATCCAGCCAGTGCCCCACATTTTGGAGGACTCTGGGAGGCTACAGTCAAATCAATAAAATACCATTTAAGAAGAGTGATTGGAAACGCAACATTAAATTTCGAAGAGATGTCCACATTTTTAAATCAAGTTGAAGCACTTTTGAACTCACGACCTTTGAGCTGTAATACAGAAGACTGCACAGAAATTGATGTACTTACTCCAGCACACTTTTTGATTGGAGAACAATTGGTGGCAATTCCAGAGCCATTTTTAGAGACAATTCAAGAGTCGCGACTATCAAAATGGCAACATATTCAAAATCGTGTGCAAGGCTTCTGGAAATCATGGTCTAGGGATTATCTTAATACTCTGCAGCAGCGCAATAAATGGCAGAATAAAACCGACAATATCAAGGTTGATGACATAGTATGCATCAAAGAAGAAAACATTCCACCAAACAGATGGCTATTGGGAAAAATTATACAAGTATTTCCTGGCAAGGATGGCCTGGTACGGGTAGCATCAGTCAAAACAGCTAGGACAATCTTGAACCGTCCGATAGCAAAACTATGTGTTTTACCAGTGGAGAAAAAATAATGATTACTCTTATTATATTACCTTAGATTTACTGTAGCTTATAACTATGGCGGTGCTATTTCGTATGATGTGATGAACTTTTAATTAAAATCTATATTATTAAGCCGCGGGAGGATGTTCCAAACGTTCATTTTTAAATGTTATATATTTTGGCTGCTTATTATACTTTAACTCTATGGCAACACATCGGAATTCAAATTACAGCAGATTACAGCAGCTACAATGTTAACATAATATGTAATGTAATTTTATGTAATATATTAATATTAGTTTTGACTTCAAGCAAGAAGCAACAATAAATTATTAAAACGAGTTTGTTTTGTGTTCAGTAGCTAATAAAGATTAATTTAAAAATAAATATATATATATGTTTTGTAATCAAATCGTACAAGTTTTTATTGTTCATTTATTGTTCACATTATTGAAACCAAATCATCATTCAACATTTATAAATCAAACCATCACTCAACACTCGGGGTTGCTGATTACGAATCCGAGGATCAAAGCAAGTGAGAATTGAGCCTCTTCAAAACCACCCCTTGAAGTGACAGTGATGCAAAAAATTAATAGTTCGCATTGTTATGCGTCTCTCGTGGACTTCATTGGTCGCTGATCAGTGATCACGAATCCGAGGTGGAATTTAAAAAAATTAAACACGCAATGCGATACGTGCGATAAATTTGGGATAAACATTTCACTTTTGCCGTTTTCGATAGCTAATTGATTTGTAAGCAGAAGAATTTCGTTTTCAAGTATGGAATTCTTACCGTGAAAAAATCTAAATTAATATTTTGAAATTCTTCATTTGTTTTTCTTTCCTTTTACAGTCGGTAACTTTGTCCTTTCTTATGAATGGAGATTTATCTACATATTTGCTACTACTTCTTTAATTACCCATGGTATTCCTTTTTCATCGTTCTCGTGGTCTCATATGTATCTTAACCTTTATTCCTTTTTCAACAAAAGACAACATGGCACGCGCTGCCTGGAGAACAATGTTGTTTAGATTTTGAAGTATTTATGGTTTGACTTTTAATAGTGAAGCAAGAATAGGTAGTAACAGACACAAATATTAGTGTTTGTGTCATTATGTTGTTCAAAAGTTTTTAATTGTGAATATTGGTAAATAAAACGTTAAATAATCGCGGAAAGAAAATGTTTTTTCATATTTTAAATCGAGACACTTCAGAGTCTATAAATTTACGTATTGTTGCGGCTTCGTTCAGAGAGAACTTCGAAGAAATTGATCAATTATTAGATGTTCGAAGCCAATGTTTGTTAAAATTACACAACTTTAAAAATATTAAATCAGAAAAACTGTGCTGCGCAAAAACATAATATATTTTTGAAAAAAAAAAAAAATACGCAGAACATCAAATCAACAAAAAACTATACAGTTGCATAAGACACATTGCCACCAGCTGCCGACAGCTTTCGAGAACATTTGAAAAAAGTTTATTATGTTTAGGCTTATTTGCGAGTTAAAATCATGCCAGAACCACAACGTTAAATCTAACTGTTTGGGTTGGAAAGGCCCCCGTCAAAAAGTATTATGGCTGCAATAATATGTGGATGTATTATCTGCAGCTGTTGTTGCACGACGAACGGCGTATACTACTTACAAACTTGTAAGAATTTTCACGCAAATAACTGCAATAATTGAGAGCCACCTGGAACTTTTGATATTACCGCGGTTGAACTGATTTGCCCGGTTGAAATGATATTTATACAAAATGAAAGTTACTATGAAGAACGACCCACCAATCTTGCATCAGCGCTTCTCGAATACGACTCTGATTACGATTAATATCATTTATATTTATAAACTATAAGTTCACATACTTGAACAGTTGATTTTTTCAATAGGACCCCAAATGCTCTCGAAAGATGATTGCCGAGTTGAAATTTTGAATTGGAAGGAATAACTCGCCCGAATCCGTTTTAGCCCGAATATTCTATTAAGTGGACCAACTATTCTAAACCTTCCCACAGACCAAAGTTTTGGCACCTTGAAGTAGGATGTTCTAAGTCATATTTTATAGTTTCTTTGAGGTTTTTAATGAAATCTTCAGGTTTGCATAAAATTTATTCAGGCTTATGTTGTGTAAGCCAGTCCATATCAGCACACAAATATGATTTCTAATACAAAAATTACTAAAGTAAAAAGATGTTGACGGAAAGTATAAATTTATTCAAACACTTTATACTTATATTATTTATAAAATTACACAGAACTATTCAATTTATATTCTAAATAAAATAACTGTTAGTTCCATATTTTAATAAATATTAATTATTATTATAAGCTCTTGAATTCGATAAGTAGATTTTAACCATTGATAAAAATTGACATAATCTGTCAATCGATTATTTATTGTTAGATTGTTCATCTCTTGTTTATTTTTAATTATAATTTTCATAGCACACAAATTAAAAATTTTCCCATATCACTTCAATGTTAAATGCTAGTCAAACCATTTCCATATATCAACCATCTCAATAAACAATTCTAGTCAAACGAGAAAACATTCTCTTCCACAACTACAGACAACCGTTCTACTTTTTATAAATTTAAACAACCGTATTACATCTACCTTTAACATTATGACAAAAGCTTAACATAACATAATTTTTATTAGTTATCTTAATAAAAACTTGTATTCATGTTTGTGTGACGCAACAAAGCAATTAACTGAGAAAATGTAAAAAACTGGTAGATTATTTCTCCTCATCTTACACGTCTAGTTGGTTGTAGTGATGTCAAGGTTTTTTCAATAAGAGCTTTTCAACCGCTCCATGTGAGGTGTTTTCGAAGACTTCTTCAGAAAGGTACTAAGGGCACAGTGAGTTTCATCTAAAAAGGCACATGCAAAAACTTCCTTGTTGTTCTCGTATAAAACACGTAGCTTCGTTAATCTGCCTGTTCTGTACACAAGTTAAGTATCTTTCAAAGACTTCCACAGTTGTCGACCACCCTTTTCAGTGTTTTTAGCACCAATGACATCTTTCCCGTAAAACAATTTTGGAAAAAATACATGAAATGTGCACTAATTGTGCATGACACAATATGTCCATGCACAAAATTGTTTATAACACATGTCATGCACATGATGTGCACCAAACCATGCACATGTCGTAAAACGCCTTAGCACATATACGCACAGACATTTCAGACTCATGTGCATCACATGTGCACTAAAATGTTCACAATATGTTCATTCACAGGTTTGCAGCAATGAATACATTTTTCACACACATGTAGACGACGGCATCACCGTTGATGCATCACCAAATTTACAGAAAAATCATATTTTGTTCAGGAAATTTTCAGATTAATTTTAGACACAAATGCACCACTTGTGCATTTACTTGTACGATGTGTTTACAAAAGGTATATAAATTTTCTGTATACTTCTTAGAAACATGTTTATGACATATTACAAAATATCTGATAAATTCGTTAATAGAAATATCATAACCTTATACTAACCAATGTGTAGTCATCACACAGTCGCTGTTATCATAGTCTTTAAGCCAAGAAGCGATAACTAAAGCATATAATTTTGTAAACTATGTATATCTTAAATGGATAGAACTCTAGTGAATTTTAACCAACTGAAATTTATATATTTCGTACACAAGTATATGCGCATTTCGTCTACATGTATATAGGTCATTTCGTAAACATATTTCATGCGAATTTTATAAACAAATGCCCAAATATAAAATTACACGGTGAACATTTGTTTAAAGTAAACATCTATACATGTATACAAAATGTGCATAAAACATTTTGTTTAAAGTTCTATGCACATTTTGTAAACATGTTTACATGATTTAAAAATGTTAAATTGAAACAAATTTGAATGACGTTAGTACTCAAATACATTTTTACTTCAACTAAATTTTAAATAAACACTAGAATATTTCCAAAAAAGTACAAAATTGGTCAAAAATAAAAAGTGCACGAAATGTGTACCTACTCGTGCACCATGCACGTGATGTTTGTCGGGTTTGTTTCCTAGTGTTTTTTATGATTCTGGAATAACCGTTACAGAATGTTTCTAAAAATTCCAATGACGTGATTCTTCAAGTCTTTGGTCAAATAAGTCCTTAATTATTTTTAATTATAATAATTATTTTTAATTATTTTTTTAGACTTATCAGTTCTTTATAAACTGTCCTACAGTGATTCTTTCTACAGCAGGGTTCAACACCTCCTGCCTCATCCTTGTGGGAAAAGTATGTGTATTCCCACCGTTAAGCACGCTTTGATTTTCCTTAATTAGCTATTCTAACTGAAAACTACTTTTATGGTTTGTGTCCGTGCTACCGCATGTCACTTTGATCATACCAGATGATTATAGGCCACTTATTGTTACTACACCATTCCAGCAACCTCTCCTCTTCGTGGCATGTTTATGAATCCCGTCATCTGCGAAGTAGGCCGATGTTACCACTATTTCGCGATGACTGCTCTCAGGTGTGATAATGATCTGTATGGGCAGTACGTCCATGGTGAGAAAACTTGAAATCCAGAAATGATTTTTCTAGTCAAAATTAACACGTGAGCTAAGACGGTTTACATTAGTAGCTCATACTACCTTAGCATTGCTTTTTGCTATGTTTTTCACCATGTTTTTGTCCCCATACGAGCCACAATATTTTCCCCGTGAATATCCTGCTTTATAAATTTTAAAGGGTTTAGTTTGAGAATATTATGACTATCCTCTTTCTGGAATTTCAAGCTTAGGATGACTTTGAAATAAAATGGCAAGTGAACGGTTTGCCCGATATCATCGGTTTTATGTGCGTTGGAAAGGTAACTGACTGGCCTTTTGTAAAAAATACACCTGATGGCGACTTGAAAAAGTAAAATTATAACTTCATTAAAAAATGTGGGGTTTAAAAAAAATTAAAATTTTAGTATGAGAACAGCGTAGTCCAAAAGATCTCTTTAATTTCGAATTCAGGGTAACTTAGAAATCGAATTGCAAGAGAATGGCTACCTCATATCAAAGGTTTTATGTGCATTAAAAGAGTTATTTACTGGCCCATCGAGACAAAAATTTCACAGTAAATTTTTGTCTATACTGTTAAAAGCAATATGAAATAAATTTTTTAAAGACGGCGCTGATGTAGTAGATCAAGAAATTCAATTCGATCAAGAAAACCTCAGATCAAATATTTTACTTTAACAACTAACATTTTTAACCTGCGATGTACATTTTTTAAAACAGTTATCTTAGAACAAAACAAAACTCCAAAAGCCGATAAAATGGTCGGTTTCAGCATCGGTCGTCCATATTCAACTACAGAACATTCAACTGCAAATATATATAATACTTCCCTGAATGTTTGTTATTCATTTTTCTTTCATTTCCGTTTTGGTTTTTAAAGGTTTATTATGAATAACAGTTAGATGAAAAACCAATAAAAATGAATTGGTTTGTTCACTATTTTACAAAACATCCGATAAACTACATCCTTCACATTTTCTCGTTAATATCCATACAATAAAACTCTTTTTCAATCAAACTGCCTTTATTTGTTTTTATTTTTGGTAAATCAATTTCCAAATCACTTTCCTTAAATAAATGTCGGAAATCAAATTTTCTTATCATTAACTGTGTTAATCATCTGGAAATTGAGTTCAACAAAAAAGGAAGAATGAAAAAATTACAATCAAATCGAATTAAATTGATTTTCTAAAATTTAATACGTTTGGTTTCTATGATGGTTGAGATATAAATTATAATAATGTAATGCAAGATATGTGTGTGATCCAACGATTTTGTTGTATATCAACAAAATTGTTTATCTGATGTTCTTATGTTTTACCCTGAATTTTTTAAGCCACAATAATCTGTGAACGAAATAGATACTGTAAACACATTACAACTAACACAAAAAGAACACTCTTTCTAAAACCAAATCCGTAATCTTAAAATAAAACAAACATAAAGTTCGTAGAGGGTTATATGTTTAAAGAGGGTAACACTGAAAACAAATAACCTTTTTTGTTTTTGAAATTTTACACAAAAAAAAACAAACGAAAAACCTTTTACTTTTATTTAATTTTCAAATTAAGCTTTTCTCAGAACACTAACAAAAAATCAATTGTCTTCTTAAAATTTCATTTTTCTTTATTCATTATTGTTGTCTTGGTCTTCTTCGTCTTTATTTTATCCTATAGAAAAAAATTAAGATGTTTTAATGATGAACATTAGTTTCATTAGTACCAAAATTTTTGTTAGTGTTTTTATTTTTATTTTTTTAGTTGTACTTGTACCTACGTTTATTCAGTTCAGTGGATGTAATGAAAATATAAAAATATTTAACAAAAGTAAAGAAAAGCACAACAATAAAACATAAAATAAATTAGAAAAGCCAACCAAATAGACAACTAATTGAAAATTTTTAGGCAAAAGCTTGTAAGTGTAGAAGTGGAATTAAAAGAAAAATTGTTTTTCTTTTAATTTGTATTTTGTTGAAATGGTTTAGGATTTTTCTTTGTTTTTTATTGTGCAGAATTATTTGAAAGAAAAATTGTAAAGAAAGATCAATTAAATCGTTTTCTATGGTTTTTAATTGCTTATAAAAAACAGTTGATTCGTTACCAAATGGATTACTTATTATTTTTGTTCGTCTTTTTGTACCGCCGTTGTTATTCCATGGAGCAGAATAAATTTTCAACAGGTCACTCTCAACCTGTACTTGTGGCAATTTTTTTTATTGATGGCAGTTTTTTTTATTAAATAAGTTTTAAATCGAAGCTTACTTTTTTTTTTAAAGAACGCAGTATTCAGAGTTTTTCTTTACTGCCTTGACACAAAAATTTTTACTTTTTATTCACCTTTTACTTTTAATCACAGAGAAAATGATTTTAATTAATACAATTAATTAACAATTAAGTTTAATTAGCTACAATGAATTTATTACAAAAGCTAATAACTTAATCATTCAAAAATTAATAAAATTAATGTGAACTATATAAAAATACACAGTTGGGGTTGGAATTTTGTTGCTAAGGTTGTTCTAGCTACCACAAATTGATTTTAGAATGTAAGTTAGATATAGAATCAGCCACGACGTTCATCATAATAATAAGAATATTTTGCGTTGTGGTTGATTGTGGTCAGATTCGTAATAAGGAGTGGGATTGTTGAAGCTAGTTGAAACAAAATTTAGCTTTGAAACCAGTGTCTTGTTTTTTGATACGTTATGTCCAGAAATACGTAAGGTAATCCATACACTTACGAAAGTGAATTTTAGGCTGTTCTTAGGGAGACTGTATACAGTCCAGGCATAGTCGTAGAGTGATTTAATAGACACAGTATCACCAATATTTTGGAATGCACTAACACTTTCGCAGACCTGTAGCCAAATTTGTAACTGTGTTGCGGTGAATTGAGAAGTTTTTCATCAATTCATCGCAGAAATACAATTTCTCATCTAAGTGAGTGATGTTTTAAAACTAGAAACTTAACACCGACTTATTTTACCGTTTGCTAATAGAATGAAATTTTTGCTTTTGTTGTTACTGACATTTTGTCAAAAAAAAAAAAACAATTACGTCAATGTGATTTGCTTATTTTATATGTATTACATTTCTAAATTAAATCAAGATTTAATTTTTAAATTTAATTTCTAAAATATTTATACAAAGTTAAATTTTTGAAAATGTATGTTTAAATTGTGTGAAAATGTATTGTTTAAACTTATTAAACACTCAGGACAGTCACGCTCACGACCGCTGTTTTTTCCATTCCACTTGCTTCTGAGCGTTACCATTGTAAACTCAAGTGGAATGAATTATGTGATCGTTTCAGGCGTTGACGTAAAAAATACAAATGGTGAGTTTCACCAAATAAACAAGTAGAAGCTAGAGGTTAGGCTACAATTTGTAACTCTTAACAGCAAACTTTAATAATTATGGTGCACGTACATTAAAAAAACATTTATTCATGGAATCTAAGTTTTATGCAAATTATTTTCAGTAAAAAAGATTTATAAAAATTTACTATTGTTTTCGCCATATTTAAATTTAAAAAATTGCGTTAAACTTATCAACACTCACTTCAACCCACCTTTTGAGATTGGTCGTTGTGAGCTTGATGTGAGCGAGAATATGACATTATTAGTGACGTTTTCACCACGACCACAACGACCGTAGTCATTAATTGAAACGGATGAAGGGTTATTTTAAGTGTTGTAAACGTTTAATTGGTGCTCGAGTTACGTCCCGTCGTCCACACAACACTCAACACAGAATAAGTTAATTAAGTTATATACGCTATATGTCATGTCATTTGTCATGTTACTTTTAAATTATGTTATTTCATTTTCTTTCACATCATTCTTAGTATGATGAAATCATTTTAATATCACGAAATATGTTTATGTTAAGACTTGAAATATGTTTATGTTAAGACTTTTGTTTATATAAAAACGTTATGATAAATTCAAAGGAAATATTCTTAATTGAAATAACATAATCATTTCTTTGTTTAAACATTGAACACTTGTTCAATGTATGATTCATTTGTTTCAAAACTTTTAATTAGACTAATACAATAATTTCTTTATTCAAGGAATATTTATCATAAGTCCGTAGGATGACACATAGATGGCGTTACTAGAATTTTTTCGATATGATTTTTATTTAGTACTAACCTTCAAACGATACGTGTATAAATTTGACAGCAATCTGACTATTGATTCGTGAGTTATAGCATTTTGTGTGAAGCAACTTTTGTTTTTGAAAAAAAAAACGGAAAAAGTGAATTTCGAATTTTAATAAAGCATTGCTTTTTGATGAAAAAAAATACAGTGGAAACCAAACAATGGCTTGATAAACATTATCCAAACTCTGCTCCATCGAGACAAATGGTAGAGAAGTGGCCACGCCCAAATGAGGCTGTTATTCCAGAAAACATAAAAAAACTCCACAAATTGGTTATGAACGATCGCAAATTGAAGGTGCACGAAATAGCTGACATTGTAAAGGTAGCAGATGGTAGTGTTTTTACCATTTTACATGAACATTTGGGTATGCGAAAGCTCTGTGCAAATTGGGTGCCGCAAGAGCTCACAGTCGACCAAAAACAACAATGAATCGATGCTTTGGAGGAGTCTATGGCACTGTTAAACTGCAATAAAATGGAATTCTATCGTAGATATATGACAATGGATGAGACATGGCTTCATAATTACACACCAGAATCCAAAAGACAGTCAGCTGAGTGGACAGCAGTCGACGAACCGAATCCAAAGCGAGCAAAGACGCAACAGTCGGCCGGTAAGGTGATGGCGTCTGTATTTTGGGATACGAACGGAATAATATTCATCGACTATCTCTAAAAAGGAACCACCATCAACAGCGACTATTACTGTGAACTTTTGGATCGATTGAAGGCTGAAATCGCAAAGAAACGGCCACAATTGCAAAAGAAAAAAGTGTTGTTTCACCAAGATCATGCACCGTGTCACAGATCGATGAAAACGATGGCAAAATTGAATGAATTGGGCTTTGAATTGCTTACCCACCCACCATATTCTCCAGATTTAGCCCCTAGCGACTTTTCCTGTTTTCAGATCTCAAGAGAATGCTTGCTGGAAAGAAATTTAAGTCCAATGATGAAGTAATCGCTGAAACTGAGGCCTATTTTGACGAGAAAGAGAAATCATACTATAAAAGTGGTATAGAAAAGTTGGAAAATCGCTATACTCGTTGTATCGCCCTCGAAGGCAACTATGTTGAATAAAAAAATCGAGTTTTGTCAAAATGTTGTTTTTTTCTTACTTATCCTACGGACTTATTGAATGACCTGTTATATTGTAGATTTTGATTTCAGAATTCAGATTATTAGAAACTTTAGACTTGTAAAGAATTAGCTCTCAAATTCAATTGTGAATTATAAATAAAATAAATAAATTATTTTAAAAGTGTTGTAACCAGTGAAAAAATAAAATAAATAAAATATTTTTTTTTGCACAACTGCAGGTTGCAACCTAAAATTATAAAAATGGCGCTAAACTTAGCCACAACACTTTAACCCACCTTTTGAGATGGTTCGTTGTGAGCTTAATGTGCTAAACTTGAAAAGAATTAGTGATAAAATCGAAATTGAAATAAAAAAAAGAAACATTTTTTAACATTTCACCGCTTTATAGTTTGTTTTTTGTTTTTTTTTCATTATACTTAACTAATGGTTGAGGCTGGTGAAGCCCATTTCACCCTTACATACTGACTTATGAACTACCACCACCAATACTTAACATCATTTTGGATTTGACCGGCTTCAAACCGTCGACCTTAACGATGTATAGACTAGTGCTGTAACACATGTGGCTATACATCGCCTTGCTTTGTAGTTTGTAATTAGCAGCAGTGAGTTTCGGAGTCACGCGTCTAGAAGGGATTCTAACTAGGTTCAGGCCGTGAGTTTGGCTCTAGCTCCTCAGCCGATTGCAAAAGCTGAAATGAACGCGATAAATACTAAAAGAGGACTGAATCCAAAGTGCAAAGAAAAGAATTCTGACGACCACAAAAAATCAGAGGAGCCAAGATCGTCACCACCGCCACATCAAATAAATAATTAATAAATGACAAACTTTTGCTCACCCCATGATTTCTATCTACCCACCGACCATCTAACTATCACACCTTTAGCCGATCATAGTGCAAATAAATGCCGAGCTGTATAACATTTATGTAAATTATTCGTTGATTCATTGAATGATCGTTGATTAAAATTAATATTGCACCGATACACCCAGTGATGGTTGACACTAATATAATTGAATAGTTGATTTTATATTTTCTCTCCAATATGTCCTAGGAATGCTAGGAATTTTGTTCTATGTTCTCGTAATTCCTATATCCGGATCGACTAATATTAACAAAGATAATTTTTTTTCGATATTCATAAACTAAAAATTTTACTAGTAAAATTGATTAAAAATTCAATATTTAATTAAATAAAATAAAAACAACAGAAAAAAGAATACCAAAACACTAGCTTGTCCCAAAAACTAAAATGCCTAGAATTGTATATTTTTACAAGTATATATCTCAAATTTATTAACCAAAGCAAACACAAAAAAATATGAGATGCAAAACTATTTAGCTAATTGTTCTATTATGGATAGAACAAACGAGATAAGATTAGATCGATGTCATCTGTCAAAAGGTGAAGTTTGAACTAAATATAAAGCCGGATCTAAATGCCAGCATGTTTTGTGAGTATTTTCGTTTTGTATGAAAAAGTAACGATCTCTTGCTTTTGTTGATTTGTAGCCAGATTTGTCTATTAATCTTCTTATTTCCGATAACTTTAATCACATGGATGTCCGGAGTTTCATCTTTGCATATAATCATTAAAAACAATGTGAAAATATGGAGGGGCTGAAATCTCATAGCTCTGAGATATCAAGACTTCGTTCTGGGTTAAGGATTTTGATATAGTTTTCGGCAAAACACTTTAATGAGGACATGGTTTTTAGTTTTGGGTAGCGATGTATATCAAACAAAGCTCTTTGTTAAAGTACAAGTATTTTTTTATCTCTGTTTAGAAATTTATTACAAAACTAACACGAAACATCAATACGTTGTCGGAAAATTATAACAGATCATATATTAACATAATTTAGTGAAAAGATTATTCAATCAGCAAACTACTCAAAACCTCTCCATTTAGCGTTTCGAGAAAATATTTCAAAATCACAAATTCATATTTCTTTGAAAATTCCAAAAATATTGTAAAAATTAAATAAAAATCAAAAATTTAAACTTTTTTCAAACAAAATGCAAAAAAAATTTCAAAAATCATTACAAAATCAAAGATTAAAACTTTTTTCAAAAACTCTAAAAATATTGCATTAATTATAACAAAATCAAAATTTTTAACTTTTTCCAAAATTATAGTAACATCAAAAATCTTAAATTTTTCAAAATTCTAAAAATATTCCAAAAATTCTTACAAAATCAAAAATTGAAACATTTTTCAAAATTCTAAAAATATATATAAAATTCAAAAATTCTTTTTTTTTTCAAAATTCTAAAAATATTCCAAAAATTAGAATAAAATCAAAAATTTAAACTTTTTCTAAATTTTAATAATATTCCAAAAATTCTTAAAAATTCAAAAATTTAAAATTTTTCCAAAATTCTAAAAATTATAATAAAATCAAAAATTTAAAATTTTTCAAAATTCTAAAAATATTCAAAAAATCAAAAATTGAAACTTTTCCAAAATTCCAAAAATATAATCAAATATTATAACAAATTCAAAAATTTTCATGTTCAATTATATTTACGTAAACAAACAGCTAAATTTTTTTTCCAAAAACTTATCTAAAAAATAAATGAAATCATTTTCTTGACACACTTGACAACATTTTTTGGACAAACCTATAATGCCATAATTCTCAATTTAATAATAATAAAAAAATTTCATATCAATCAAATGAATTTTATTTTTTTCCAAAAAATTGGGTAAAAAAAAATAAAAATTTTCCTTCTGACACACTTGACAACATTTTTTTGACAAACTTATAATGCTATAATTCTCAATAATAATAATAAAAAAATTCATATCAAACAAATAATTAATTTCATTTTTTCCAAAAAATTGTGTAAAAAAATAAATAAAAATCTTTCTTTTGACACACAACATTTTTTTGAAAAACTTATAATGTAATAATCTCAATCAAGATTTCTCCAAAATCAATGTTCCTACTCGTAATCCCTTAAAATGAACGTTTTTTAAGCAAAAAAATGCAAATTTCCTTGTTTTGACCTACTTGACGATTTTTTCGACACACTTCCGGTACAGTTATCGAACACATCGTCCTTTCGGCTCTTCCCATTGAGTAAACCTATTTTTAGAAAAAAAAATTTTTGAAATCCGTCCAGCGGTTTTCTAGATTTCGTCGGTTGTGACGGCCGGCCGACAGACAGACACACATTTTTTTTTTTGCTTTTTTAGAATCAGTAGGTCCTAAAACGTCGAGAAATGCCAAAAAAGTGGGGGTAAGAATTTCACTTTGAGCTCATGAATAATACTTAGGTCTTTCAGACCGAAGTAATTTGTTAAGGTTAATCTATGCATTTTGAAATCCTGGCAAATGAGATGTGTTCGACCCAAAAAACATTTTCATACCGATAAAAGCTACTTTTTAAAAGCATTACCATCTTCCAGAGATAAATACAACAACAAAGTATATTTTAATTTTTCCTTTTGTAAAATTATCAACGTAGTTAGGGGATAAATTCAGCGACAATGTTTTTTTAACAATGCGATAAAAATAATAAAATTAAATAAAATGACTTTTTTTTGAAGCAAGCATTTGATGTATAACTTTTATGACCAGGGTTTTTTGATACGTTATGAATCTTTCAAAGACTAATATTTCGGGCTACGTCATTATGTCAAATGAACGTTGTGTTCGTATATTTAAATTATAAATTAAAAATGTATTTGTGGATTTCTAAATGGCGTGTCCATTTTCCCCATTTTTTTAATGCTACAATTTAAATGAAAAAAAAAAATCAGAAATCGAAAGTTAAAATTAAAATATTTAGCTATAGAAAATAATATAAATTTTCCATAATTGTCTTAATATTGTTAAAAAATATATAGACAAATCAATAAACCAACATGAAACAAGGCAAACAAAAAATATGCCTAATATATAAAAATTTTTTTAAATCAATAAATTTATTTTTCAAAATACCCGTTTGTTTTTTGTGTTGTTATTGCCTTCACCAAAAAATTTCATTCGTGCATACATAATTTTAGATGGAATTCAGATCGAATTCATCAGCGCCATTTTATTAAAATACTAATACATCTTTTTGCATACGGAAAGGTTCATTATTTTTTGCATATGGCTTCGAACAATCGGGCTTGCAATATAGAAGGATTTGATTAATATCATTAAATAAATTTCGTTTCGGTTTTTGTTATTAATTGTAGATTAACCAGCGTTTGTTGACGTGCTTTATTAAGAGTATGTTTTGTTTTAGTTTCAAGATGGCTCTCAAATACATCCTAAAGCTTAATCATCATTGCCTTATCATTTATCTTGTACATAGATTGATCGATTATCATCGATTGATCATAACATATACTTATACTGTAAGTATACAACTAAACCGTAGCGTATTACGCTTCACATGATATGTTATCATATTCCATTAAATTTATCAGTATTTTGTCGAACAAACATATCCTCATAAAACAAATTTCAAACAAACATAACCAAAATATTTAAAAGTTTACATTAAACTTTTCATATTTCAGTATTTAATTCTATTTGCTCAGTTTCTATTGAAAATTTTGTCAATAATTTCGTTTTCATTTATTTCCATGACTTTCTTTTTCAACAATTCTTTTGTTAAACTTTTCTTTTCAATAAATTCGAAATGAAAATGATTGTTTAAAGGAGAACTTTATCATATAAAAGTATTGTAAAAAAACTCAAAAACAAAGTTCAATTTAATTTTTTTTTCGTAATGAAATGAGTTTCTTTTGTTCTTATTTGTTGTTATTGTCATTTGAGCTTTTACTTAAAATAATTTGTAATGTAGGATGGTTGTGTGAGAAGTTTGAAAATTGTTAAATAATAAAAAATGGTTTTCTTTTTGAAAACTCACACCTTTTCTACTTTAAATTAATTTCAACATTATGTTATATTGACATTCTGTTGCAATCGATTGTTATATTTATCATATGCTGATAAAATAACATGAAAAATCAACATACTGAAACATTGTGCTTTCCTCAATTGATCAAAAATTTTTTACTTTGTAGAATGGAAAAACATCACCGAAAGTAATTTCGTTTTGCTTACGGAAATCAAATACAACGCGCCATATTTTAGTCCCATTCTTCAAATTTTTAGGTACAAAAAATACGGGCACATTTGATAAACACTTACTGTTGTTGATAATTTATTATCTAACTTATCATGAATTAAATTTATTTCGTGCCAGTTTGGTTGAAGTAATTGATGGATCAATGACATATGAATTTTCAGAATGGTTCGCCAATGTATCAGCGTAGAATATTTTTCAGTATAGAATCTTATAAACAAAGCTTGGATTTAAGAAAAGCAATTTTGTTTCCATCGTTTACACACTCGTAAGATAAATATTACAAAACACATTTTCACAACATTTTTCTTTAGGTTCTTTTCTATCAAAATTTAAACAGAAAATACTTGAGTGGTAAAATATAGTGGGTTTATCCTAATTATGTTATTTATACAAAGAAAATCAATAAAACAAAATATAACGCTACTGTTTAATTTGTGATGGTTAGTTTTCTAGCTTGATATTTATTTCGGTATAAAAGTTATTATATAAAAAAGTTTTCCAAAAAACTTTATATCTGTCGTTTTATCGTAGTTATATCTGATCGTGTTCATTAATTCTAAAGAAAAGTTATATAAGTTGATAATTAATTAAAATTTATTTAATTGTTAACAATCATACTCATAAATCAAAGGTGTTCATAAACAATATTCTAACGATAATAGTAATAAATTAAAACAACTATCATCACCATCATCTTCATCTATTTTATGTGTGACCTTAATAAAAGTAAACACTATTTCCAACAACTATCAGATCAATAAAATTCTCATTATTCAAAAGCATAGAAACCAAACCAGATAGCATACAAAATAAAACAACGGAAGAAGAACATATGTTTATATTTATTAAAAGCATTTTTTTCCTATCTTAAAAAAGTTTGCAAATAAAAATAAAAGAAATATATAGAAAAGTTTTTTATTCTCTTCCATTTAATTATATCAGCTTTATTTGTATGTTTTTTCGATAATAATAGTATGTATTATTGTATTGTTTTCTAGCCTATAGCCTAATGAACTTAACCTATTGCCTAATGAACATTTTATTCAATTGGTATGATTCCAATTGGTCAAATTGTTTTGATTTCATTAAAATTATTTTCAAATTATAATCACAATTGCTTTGATATGTTTTCTTCAAAAATCAAATTTTGAGTAATTCTCTTATTTCGTTTAGTTGAACTTGGTTGATTGTATGAGAAGGGCGTTTTTTATCATCAGGGTTTTTTTAATAAGAAATTGGATTTATCAATTAAAACAATAAAGATTTATTGTTTTAATTGAAGAAAATGTTTTTATTTTTTATAATACACAATTCTTTTTTATAATAAAATCTTTGTCAGAGAATAAAGTATTGTAATCGATTCGTGAATAATGAATTTTATTCTCTCGCAAATTAAAATTCTCGCTCGTGCCTCGCTCAAATTTTAAACTTTTGCTTGAGAATAAACTACTTCATTATTCACTCATTGATTAAACTACTATTTATAGGAATCATTTTTCTTTTAGTGTTTTGTTGGGAAACTGAATTATTTCACTAGAAAATCTGAGAAAAAATTGTTCCGAAAGGGAATAGTAAAAGTACAAAATGATTTTCTTAAATTTTTAAGAAGTTGAAACTGTGTTCTTCATCATAATGGAATTCTTCATCATAATGGAACTAAAATAACTGGTCAAAAACACGAAAAGATGCAGGCAAGAAAGGTTATAGATCTTGTAAATAACCCGCTCCCACTACTTTGCTCAATATCACTAAAATACTAATCAGTTTCTCACCATTCAAATTTACACATTTTGTTAAGGTTTATATAAACACAACGTACTACTATACAGTTTTATTTTATTATTTTCTATCCGTAGGTATTATACGATTTAAAGCAGCTTTTTAAATTAGCAAACAGAGTGCAATAAAAAAGATATTTTTTTTTAAATCGAATAAACAAACATTTTAAATTAAAACTTTTCGTACATAAAAATATTTTTTTGCCTAATCCATGTTATTTAGATTTCGTGTTAAATAAAATCGTGCTAAATAAATTCTTGCAGAAGCAGAACTGAGTGTGTATGTATCTAACTCAGCGTTGCCATCAGATTTATTTTACAACCTAACATTTATAGGGCCAGGACTCAGTATCTTCGTCGGTTCGGGAGTTGTTCGTGTGTCATCCTACCATAAGAAGCTCACGAAACTGTCTCTGGGCTTTATCTTGACAGAAAACTTAAGAGCTACCTGTTTAGGGTAGAATTATTGGTCATATAATGCGAAATGTAGGAAGCATTTTTGTTGTTCAGTTCCAAGGGAATGTTGAGAGACCGATTAGGGTGTTAGATCTATTGTGTATGTGCAAACAATGAAATATTTGCATTGTTTATGTTGGTGTAATCTGTAATAAACACTATGCATTCCTGATGTTTGAATTACTATCAGGAACATTAGAGGAATTGCGTGCCATGAGATTTTTAATTCCCGACCAGCTTCAGTTTGTGAACCCGAATATGCCTTTCCTCAGCCCAATACAAATGCTGAGTTGCACGCAAAAGTTTTACAAGATAAATTCAAATGAACAAAGAATAGGAGTTTTGATGACCTTACAAGTCGAAGGAACCAAGACTATCACCATAATAATACAATACAATAATCGAAAGTTGCACCAATGGTCCCGGCAATTGTTGAATGTAAATAATGATACAATACAATAACCAAAAGTTGCGTTGATGGTCCCGGTGATTGTTGAATATGAATAATAATACAATACAATAATCCAAAAGCTGCGCCTTTGGTCCAGGCAATTGTTGAACAATAATGAAATCAATGAATCATGGCACCTATATAGGTGAATATTGAATGACGTAGTTAAATTATTTATCGTTGCCTAACATTAGATGATAGTTGAATATATTATCCAAATACAATATTTGTTGCTCTATTTTACTTTTTTACATGCACTTTCGGTTTTTTTATTACTTTTTATAAAAACTTTTTATAAAAATTTAATTCTATATCTTGTAGTTGAAATTGTGTTGACCATTTTACTTGCACTGACAAATTTTACTAAATTTTCCTAACAAATTTAAGCTACACACAACAAACACAGATCATTTTTTTCGTATTTAAAAACAATAGATTTTAACTAATTTACATTTAACTAAAAAACTATTAACGCTAAAAAAATTTTGCTAAGTTATTTAAATAAATAAAAAAAACTCAATATCCCAACTTGATAGAAAAATAAAAATGTCACCATGTTTTTTTTATATTTCTCAAGTTTTGAGTATATTCCCGAACTGTCACAAATGTTCAAGTTTATATCAGTCAAAACTCAACGAAAGATAACCCAAAAAAATGAAAGAAAAAAGAACTACTGAACTTATTATTTCGCATGAATATAACGAACGATAAGAATTATATTCACTGCGTAGAATCGGTAAAATATCTATTCACCGTTGTCGACAAAAATCAGTTCAGGAACAATTGCTTAGTAACAAGTTCTAATGGTAGAGGCATATAAACCTCTGTTTTTGTGAAAATCAACGAAACAGATAGTGAATTTGTGTCAAGCGAACAACCTTGATATGACCTGTCTTTGGATGAACCAACCTTTGGAACCAAAGCATCATTTTGGCACTTGTTCCTCAAGTACCAACCAACCAAATTTGATAACTTTAATGATAACTCTTTATAGGTTGTTTTCTGCAAAGTTAAAGCTCCCTTGTGAAATTGATTCTGTCACACCCTGAATAGGTAATCTTTCTAAAGTTTCTTAATTGTATGGTTCTCTCCGGTTTGTATTACCGTTGGTATGGCCCGTTACTGATAAAGTTCGATACTAATTGCGTTACCTTGGCCTTTTTGATCCTAAGATTGTGATGTCCGCCAAATTACGCGTTGTTAAACATGTATCATTTACGATTAAGGTTCTGTATAGGGTGTGTTGACCGAAGTTTAGGGCTTGACAGTTCAAACAACCAAAAAAGTTGCGCTAACAGCAAAGACTGAATTTCACGTTAACACAGTTCATATTTTCCATCCTTGAGCTAACAAAGTACATGTTTTGCATGATCGTAATTTTACATTTAACAGATCACCATACAAATAACTTTTTGCCTCACTCGGCTATAATATGCATTTTGCGTTAACATTTTTATCAATAATCATCGGCATACCTGTCTTTTTTTGTAACATCAAGGTTATAATAGTTTTTGATTAGACATTTGCATTCTATCGAATTTTGTTTATTTTTCTTGTTTATATAAAAAAGCGAAACAGAAGGTTTGCTATCGTTTAAATTTCTCTTCTTTCATTTTATTATAATGAAACGAAATATTATAAATAGAAATGAAATTTTACAATACATGAACGTCTCCAGTTCTTTTGCCTGTATTCTTAATTGACAAACGGGTGGTTCTTGTTTATGTTTTAAAATTGATAGAAAAACAAGAAAAACGTTTTGCAAAAAAATGAAACAATCTGTTATTAACTGGTTTCGTTGCATTGTATGCTATCATATGCACGACGAGTTGAAGATGTACGAATCAACTCCTAGTCCCTCATGTTTATTTAATTTTTGAAATATATGGTTCGAGAAAGGCAAGATGACAAAATTTTAAAAAGGGCTCAACCTATGTATGTGAATATGACTATTGGATCATTTGTTTGCACAAGGCGTTCCGGAATTTTATCGTTATACTGTTTTAAAACAGAGGCGTGCACCGGATGGATAAACGACGATGATTTGGGGGGTGAGTTCGTTCTAAAATATGTTACATTTTTTTCATGAGGAATGGAGTTGGAAAGTGCTGCGAGCGTCAGCACGTTGGCTGAAGTCTATATTCGTGTGGAGGTCAGTACGTGGTATCATAACTAAACTGCTAGACCAATATTTGCTTATTGCGAAAGTGGCACATTTTTGTTGCCTTGTACTTGCTGAAGATCTTCACGTCCACTATAATATCGTTATGTTAAACAGCGTTTATGGCATAAATATAATTGTTGGCTGAAAAAACAAAAAAATAAACCTATCGTATAATACATATTGATTGGAAGTTGACACCAAGGAAGACTAAAATCAACAGTATTGTCTTTTATCATTTCTCTCAATGTTAATTCTAGTTTGCATGTCAGATTAATAAATTATTTTTGTTTGTTATATAAGTAATAATGTAACGTCTTAAATAAATTATCTTTGTAAATTAGAGATCTTTCTTGTGTAAGAGTCCGCGCTTTAGTCCGTACATTCGTTTATATTTAAAATTAATAAAATTTCCTTGGATATATAGATTCTATTCTATTAGTGAAAAGTCCAACGTTTCAAGATCACCAACTGTCAGAAAGAGCTACAAAAAGACACACTATATTTCTCGCAGAAGGGTGATGTGGCGGTTTTAAATGCTCCACATTTTTTTTCAAACAATCAATAAATTAGAATTTTCCCGAAAAACGTAATGAATTTATTTGCTCTTTTTTATAATTTTAAATAAACTTCACAGGTGAAGAGATTTAGTTTTTTTTTCCTTTTTTGCATTTCATCTTTTATTTATATTACACAATTTTTTTCTTTTTTTATTAATTTTGTGTTATATAAACAAAACTCATTGGAAAGATAAAAGTAAAAATAAAATAAAAGAAAATGAAAATTTGTTTCTATCATTATCAGAAAATTTAACTGTGATTAGTCATGTGTTAAGTAAAATATTTTTTTGTTATTATTTTTTTCTTATACAATCTTTATGTTCAAGATGAGGGAAAGGGAGATGGTTTTTTGTTGAATGTTTTTTTATGAGTTAACTGTAATTGAATTTTTATGGAATAGAAAAGGGAGTGAATAATTGTGATTGTGATGAATATCGAAATTTATGAATGGGTTAAAAGATCCAGGTGTGCGAAATTGCAGAAATTTACAAGATTTTTATTGGGTATTTTGGTGTTGTGTTAGTTAGCTTAAGTTTTTTGATATCAGGTGTCAGAAGGTCATAGGATTGTGAGAGTTGAATAAGTGAGAATTGCAATGGTTTAAACGCGTTATGAAGGATGGATCAGTATTCATATTCCAGACGTAAAGCTGTTCACAAAACATATTTATAAAACGACATTCAAAGGTCAAAGCTCAAACAAGTAAAATTGATTTTTTTACAATCTAAAAATTCAATTCTTAACTTGTGATTGCAAACACAATTTAAATTCTAAATCTTTCCTAGACAAGACTTCGAAACAGATTTTTCTTTAGTGTTTTTATTATAATATTTCTATAAAAATAAACACAAAAATTCAAGTCACGAACATCAATTTTTTTTTCTATAAATCCAAACGATGACGAAGAGTAAATAAATGAAAACGCAGAGGTAAAAATTTTCTTTATTATCTAATTTAATGTTATTGTTTTTTGCTGTAAATTGATCATTTTTCGTACAATGAAGTGGATAAAAAGGAGATTTTACAATTTGTGTTTTTATGTTTCTAAAATTTTTTGAGCTGTTAAAGCATTTTTGAGTTTAAGACCAGATTTATGGTATAAAAGTGAGATTGAGATATGTGAGATAATATTAAAATAAAAAATTTATGCAAAATCTTCTGGTTTTCTAAATCACTAAAGTTGAAAGGAAAATTTTGTTGTGGAATCTTAGAAAAGGATTCATGTTCCTACAGAATATCTAAATTTTTTGGTGATATCAATTCTTTCCGGGTGGTTCTTGGAAATATAATCAATCGCAAATTTTAAAAGAAGGTGACGCTAAAATCGGTACTTTTCCACGAAGTTCTAAAATACTACGTTGGTTTCAAGAAAAGTGTAGTCACTCTCAGATATTAATGACCTCACATACATATCTGTTTTTTTCATAAAGCTTACCATTGATCAGGTTTTACTTGTAACTTTTAATGATAAGGTATTGCAAAGTAGTTTTTGCTGAGTTTAAGAAATCAATCTACTTCAAAAACACTTGATTTGCTTAATTAAACTTCATATCCATTAAAAATATACAATTTGTAATACAAATATTGTAAGCAATAACCTGATGTTACAACAATGGTTTTTTGAAAATCATTCTAGTCCTATCAGTAAGAAAAATAAACTACTGTATATCATCTCATCGATCATGTCTCAGACAAGGTAGATTTTTTTTCTTTTTTCTCACAATAGAAATAAATGTACGATATGTCCAAATTAGTAAAAGATATTCCAAAAACCCACGATTTTATCTAATATATTTTAGTTATATTTATTGTGTTGTATTTTGGCTTATGCGTGACTTCTGAAATAAAATGTAATGTTTGAAATATGTGAAAAAAAACATTTACTCTTTATCTCTTTTTCATTCCTTTTTGTACAGCTTTTCGTAGTGTACATATAATTTAATACATTTATCTTGTTGTTCAAGCATTTCCTACAAATATAAACAATTTAACTTATTTATACAATAAAAAATGAATCAATTACTATAATTACTATATAAATGTTTTCATAATTTATTTATTCAATTCATTCATTCATTCAACTCCTACTTCACAATGGAAAACTTAGTAAGCTCATTCCAAGAAATAAAAAGGATCAACTTTTCATTTTCTATTTTCAAGATGCTGCCATGAAAAAAGTTCATGAGATTTTTCTTTATGTTATTATAAAGTGAAATTAAATATTTATATGGTTCTGAAATTTATGGGAAAGGAAGATAAGTCTAACGACTAATAAAATAAAAGTAAAAATGGCCAAATTTATTATAATATAAAAGTTTGTTTATAAACAAATTTTTTGATGTTCATTGAAATTGCAAGAAGGATTGAGATTTAAGTATTTTGTAAGGGGAAATTATATGAAGATTTTGGTGGAGTGGTACCAAGGTGAGATTTTTCCCTCTAGCTTCAGTATGCGAATTCGATAAACTTTATTCTTGGCTCCTTACAAAGGCTAGATGCACGTGGTAAGTATTCAGTAAACTTGGCTCTATCGACCCAAAAAGGTGAGGAGAACAGAAGCCATCAACACTTCTCCATCTACTCATCGACTTCCAAATTTTTATTAAAAAAAAATGCACCATCCCATAATCCGGTTCAGTTTCCACCCGCCATGTTAGTCAAAAAATTAACAATTCATATTGATTAATTTGAAAAAAAATTATTGTTGCCCCATAAAAATTGATTACTGAATATGTAAATCACATGTAAATCAACATGTGATTGTTAAATATGTGATTGTTAAATAATGAACACAAAAATCATTCCATCAATAATAAACAGGCGATTGTTGAATAATTATATAAATAAAAAAAAAAGTTGCATCAAAAATACACAGGTGACTGTTGAATATGAATAATCGTTGCACCAAAAATAATAATAATTGACTTGTGCAAGCCGTTGACTATTGTGATTGCATAAACAAAATATCAAGATTATGATTAATGAAAAAAATGAACCACTATTAATACAGGTTAGGTTAGCGGTGTGAGTATTTAAAGAACTGCTACAAACACTGTTATTATTATTGATGTTATCCTTATTATTATCAGCACTATTACGGTTATGGCTGCCTCCGAAAAGTAGATTTTATAAAACAATTAGTTTTAGCTTTATTCATAAGGTGTTATTGTATTGGGAATTGTTGACATTTTAATGTCGTCGTTATGAAGAATCACTTCCTGTTCACTGTTGATAGTGACAATTTTGTTATCTTTTGATGTTGTTGGCCGCTCGTAATTACTAAGGTTGTTGAAGATGTTTTTGATGCAGTACAACTGTAAAAATAAACTATTCAATGTTGGCGATGTAGCAGAGTATAACTTATTTTAAACGATTTCTTTATTTTAGGCCCAAATTGTTGGACGATTTTAATATGAACTGACAGGTTACGAGTTGTATGATATTTAAACGTTCGTTCTTAATATATTTATTGGATCGGAGTAAAAGTATTAATTATAAGGATTCCTTCCCTTTTAATTTAAATATTTAATATGAAAGTAAAAAAATTTATATTGAAATAGAGCAATTTATTTCTTCTCACGGTTCGATATTCTTAGCGCTTCACGATATTCTTAGGGCTGATCTTTGTGTCATCGGTAGTGGAATAGACAAGACTAGTGGCTGATGTTGAATCGATGGTGTATTGGACTCTACTTTGGTCCTCAGTATTAGTGAATTGGAGTTAAATTAGTCAATGCCAAAGACCTCGGCGATGTCAACGGTTGGTCTGGTATTCTTTGCATTCAATTAAATGGGCTATCATCAATAACATCATCGTCGAGTGACGAACGATAACGTAACTAGTTCTGGTGTCACATCCATAATCAGTGATTGGTGATTATCAAATATACTCTTTTATCTAGACATTTTTCGATTCGTGCGTGCCTTCTATTTTCTGTCTGCGAGTGAAGGTAACTTCATGAGCAAATACTGTATCGCCCACTTGAAATTTGGTGTTCGTTTCTTAACCATCGGTTGACAGATGATGTTACTTTGGTTGGTGCATGACGATGATGATCGGTAGCTCGCTAAGAATGTTGTGAGTGCTATATCACGATTCCGGTTGTTGAAACAGTTTTGCTTTAATGACGTCTTAAAAGTTCGAACTAACCTTTCAGCTTTACCTTCGCTCTCGGGATGAAATAGAGCTAATGTTAAATGTTTAATCATATTCGAGCAAAAAACAACTTATTAAATTATGTTGCCATAAACTGTGGTTTATTTTTACTAGCGATGGTGGACGGCAAATCAATCTGATTTTTTCTATGAAATGATGGTATGGCCCATTCTGCAAACTCTTTCTTTGATGCATTCCCAAACTCTTGGCAACTTTCACAACTTCTGACAACATTTTTTACATCGGTGTCAATGGTAGACCACCAAACATATCTTCTCGCTTATCGTGGTCATATCCCAATGTTCATGGTGTAGGATTTCCAGCGTTTGGTTTCGGAAACATCGTTGCACGACAACACGCATATAATCTGTCTGGAAAAAAAATGGCAGGCTTCCTGCTTCCTCCGTTTCATCAAACTCACAGTCTGGTGTTACGAAGTAGTCTGTTGATCAACGAAGTAGTTGTGTAGTTCTCTGATTTGGAGTTACACTACTTTCTCACGCGCATCGAATTTGCATTAACAGAGACTTTCATAATTATTTTCGTTTTTCCTTTAACCATATTTTCTTAAACTCAAACCGTAATTGCCATCTACAATAGTCTCTGTAAGAAAAAAAATTGCCCTAAAATAGTTGTGTGATATTTCCCAAAGTAGTTTCTTATATTCAGTTTGTAATCATTAATCACTATAAATTTATCATAAAATAGTTGTGCAATATCATTAATACATAATCGCGCTATTTTCATATATAATTCCTACAATCGTTTCGTGATCGATATTTGTTTATATAATTCTTTCCCAGTTTTTCTAATGCAAATTAGTGATACAAATTCATTAGTGGGTTGTAAGTTATTAAAACAAGCCACCAGTTAATGCTACCAATCTTTTTACTATAAATGCTATGCGCCAGATGGCCTCGCTCTCTTATTTTGATTTCGATTTTTTGTCGAATAACATCACAGCTGTTATTCAGTCTTGACGTTTCGCTGATTTTGTTTTTTTCATTTTAGCATGTTTGTGATTATTCTTGTAAAGTTTCAAATCACGTTTTTTTTGTTTATTAAAATTCCTAAGTGTATTACGTGTACATAAGTGTATTAAAATTTATAAGTGTCTTATCTAACCTCAGATAATTAGGATGAATAACATGGAAGAACAAAAAATTTATCCTGTTAATTAGCAAACGTCACGAGATATAGTTGTCTATCCTATTAGTAGAATTTTAGATGGTGAAAAAAACCACGAACAAGTATGGTTTGGAAGATATTTGGATCATCGTAGGTAACGTAAAAGGAAGTTGGCCTAGTGCTATGAACGGTAAACAAATACCGTTTTCCTTTGATATCCTCGTCAATATCCAGTTGCGAGACAAATAACGAGATAAATTTTTGATGGTTTATTAATAAAATTAATGCGAAATTCGTGAAAAACTCTACAATCACTGTTTCGTGGTAAATTGAAGTTATTGATGGAAACGCGTATATTACCATCGGTTTCATAGTCAACCTATTTTGCTAATAATATAGTGCAAAAAAAAGAAACCAAAGAAAAACAACTAATGCTTGGTTGTGTAGTCATTTGTTAGTGGACACTGTGTTTATTACTGTTCGTATTGTAAACTTCATAGGTTATTAGATTAGTGAAACTTTTTTTTGTTGCCACTGCTGTTTTCGCGGTCAATTTACTGTAGTAGTGGAAACCTTGTATAGTACCGTTCGTACTGTAAACATTATAAATTTAAGTTTTTTTTTTAAACCACTACCGGTGGTAAATTTGTTGTAATATTGAAAACTGTGTCTATTACGGTCTATTTCTACTGACGAATAAATCTCTAACAAAAAATAACTTTAGTAGCTAGTGAAGTATGAAAAAGTTTTTCGATAACAAAAAAGAAATCGAAAATTAAAATGTTTCTAGCCATCAACTCTGTAGGTGAAGTTGATAGCGTGTCTACCAAAAGATTCAAACTTAGTTGGTACTGATGAGGTTCTAAGTTCGAATCCAAAACGAAACACGTTCAGAGATACAAAGTTGTTTTTATTAACAAATAACTATAAGGTTTATTCATATAAACCCAAAAACTGATTTCGAATTGAAAAATTCATATGATTCATAAATATACTTGACACTCTGTCGCAAATTGATTTCTAATTGATTGGTAACATTCAATAATAACAACACAAGTGACTTAGGATTGTACGGGGTAATAATACCCCTACTAACCTTCGAAAATTCACAAATAGTGAAGTTAACAAATTAATCATTTTCCAAAAAAAAAAAATAATTTTTATTTATATTATACTTCACATGTAACTTGGGCGTATGGGCTTGAATGTGTGTGTGTATGTGTGGGTGTGAGTGTGTGTGTGCATGAATGGATGAGGTGCGAGAGTGTGTGAATGTTTGCTGAAATATGGGGTTGGACGTGGTGTTTGCGGTTCTGTAATACATGGGGGTCGCCAGAGTCTTATTTCGTTCACTTGTTTTTCCTAATGACACGTTAGAATATCGTATTACGCGTACATTATGTTTATTTGTGCTGGAGCAGCAGGATTTCTTTCTCGTCCCCATGGACTGCAGCTAGTTTGGGGTTATTAATACCACCTCGCTAGGTACGCGGCCTGCTATGCCACTTCGTTGCTATGCCACGAAGAAGCGCTTCATTACACTGGCCATGACGGAAATCGGGATAGGTCATCGGCGTTAGCATACTGATAAGTCGATCTATATGATATTATGTAATTGTATCCCATTATCGTAACTGCCCGGCTTTGGGGTATAGTTGGAAATATTTCAGAAAAAAACTCTACCTTGCTCGTTTTACGTGTTTCGGCTTAGGGATTCGAACTCATAACCTTAACAATGCTAGTAATAAGTTCAAATCCTTTGGCAGAGACGTTATCCACTTCGCCACATTTGCGATGATATTTTGAAGTCTGTTGGTGGGAACAGGGAAATTTTTATTCGAATTAAATAAAGATACTAGCGGTTTATGATTTCGAAATTTTGTTACTCCATAAATAATACTCAGCGTCTCCTTCTCGCTTTGCCTGTAACCCTGTTGAGCCTTGTTCAAAGTTTTCAATGTGAAAGCTATGGTCTTCTTGCAACCATCGGGCCAACGATGGGAAATAACCACTCCAATAGCAAACTCCGTATGCCACCAGAATTAGCATGTCCTCATTGCAGAAATGAGTCAGCTCTGATGTATTGCTAAGATCAGGCTTCAATTGTTGGAATGAGTCTTCTTGAGCGACTTTCCATTTGAGCTCCAGAAGCATTCAGGAGCATCGATTGTTCAAAGTATAATTCAGTGAACGGAATCCAACATTGGTTTCATTAAGAAGACAAACAACATATACAGTTGAACAACTATCAACATTTTAGGTAAAGTCTTTTTTATTTTATTATTAGTTTTATATTTTCTTCTCTTCTGAGTAAATTTTTTATTTTTGTTATATATAATTTTGGTTTCCCCAACAAGAGTAGGCGATTTTTTTTCTGTTTCAATTGGAGATTTTCCTGGGCCATGTGTTGATTTTTTTGTAATATTTCCGGCATAAAAAGAAAACCTGTTTATTACATTACGTCACTCGGATATGATGTTATCGATGATAGCGCATTTAACCGAATTCATGGCATACCAGTTCAACCGTCAACATCATCGAGGACTTTATCAGTTCAACTTGTAGATAAGCAACCTTCAAATCTATGTGGCCAAATAACCTCCATCCTCTAAAACTCATCGATTCTTGGGATTGGATGCCGGTAGATTTCGATCTGTTTATTCAAACGAATTTTGGTTCTAAAATTTGTGCATTTGCCAAGTGTTGGCTCAAATAACGACTTTCGTTTCTCACATACAGTTGAAATCATTATCTTCAGGTTTTGCATGTGAAACTTTGAATTTTTGTTGTTTAAAAAAAGTCCATACCCATAATATTCACGCTATTCTCATTTTGAACAACTACAAACGGTAATTTGGCAATAATATTCTTGTATGTGACTTTAGTTACCAAAATTCCTTTGACTAGAATAACGAATCCACCATAACCTAGAGAAGATTCACATACTGGATTGCCAAGCCAAGAATAAATATCGAAGTTGATCATTGAACACGTAGTGTCCAGTTGTGTTTCATAGTCCATATGAAAATTGATCAAATTTCCGTAAATCATTAATCAGATCCAATTTTTTTCGCTGGGATCATAAATCGCGAGACTGAAAGTTGCGACTGCACAGCGGTGGTATGAGTGCTTTCGTTTCTTCTGAGACGTGGGGAAATTGATTTGGATGACAATCGAGTAGTATTATTGTTGTGATTGTGATAATCACGAAACGGTAGTTACGCCCTCTAGACATCGATCTGCCTCTGGATCGCGGTAGTCGTGACATGCACGTGGTGGAAATCTGCTGCTTCTTGCGGCAAGAATTGCATGTCTCGTACGCTGTGGCTATCTCCAAAACCTCCTTCAATGTCTGATTTGCTTTTTGATTGCAAGTGTTTCTTACGGTTTTGTGCGAGGTGTTTATTACCATCATGTCGGGAATCAAATCCTCCATGAACGGTTCTTTTTCATAACTTTTACATTTATAAAAGATCAGTTACCCATTCCGAACACGTCTGACCCATGTTTTTGTAAATTGGTATCGTGCAGCGAGAACATGAGTTTTTGATGCAAATTAATTGGTTAGTTCTTCGATAATCTCTTTGTATGTCTTACTTACCACTTTTTTTCATTGAATATTTCCTGCAAAATTTTGACAACATTTTCATCTTACTACCCAAGATAAGAAAAAGGCGCATTTTTGATTACTAAAGGCCACCAAAAACGGTTGCATTTAATATGTTTCGCACTGGTGTTTTGAATTGTTAAACGGAGCAAGTGATGGAACGACAACGACCTTGTTTTCAGCCATGTTGCTCCAGCAACAAATTTTTGAAAAATGCATTTTGTCCTTCTAATCATTACTTAATTACAGTTTCATCCATTGTTTTTTCTGGTTTACTCTCGTCGCCAAAAAAAAAATAATATTTCGTAGTTTGAACGAATTGAAATATATTATGTTTACTAAACGAAACGATTTATTTATTTTAAGTCCAAACTGTTGTACAATTTTAATATGAACTGCCAAGGTTAAAAAATTTATGGAATTTACCAGTTACGACATAACATTAAACGTTCGTTCTTAATATATATAATAGTTGGTCTAAAAGTATTAGTTATAACAATAATTGTGAACGTAATCTATTGAGTGTTCGGATACATAATTGTCAAGCATACTCCACTCTGCAGTACATTCTTAATCAATATTTGAACTGATGAAAAAATACAGCTTGAAACGTAAACGCCGTCTACGTAGCATGTGACTAGGGTTCAGCTGCTATTTCAGTAGAAGTTTTTTGTTCTTACCAGACATGATGAGGTGATAAGTGCGGCAGCCGTTTTAAATCTCTTCATTGGATTTGACATTACTTGTCGTGAACCGCACATACTTCCACTCTGTTGATCTCACAGTTGGAAGTCAGCAAATTTTTATTACTCATACGAATAATCTCAAAATATTTTCTGGACCAGTAAGTTTCGCTGGGACTTTTGTTGGAAATCTTGGTTTGATTGGGATCAAAAATCTGCCCAAATTCTACAATTCTATAAATCTACCTAAAGAACCAGAAATGAACCAGGCTTCAACTTAATGACTGAATGGAATTTTGTTTGTCTACACCATTTCTTCTTTTGCCCTTTTTTGTAGATTTTATGATCGAGAGGGAGCAAGAATTCTCAATATATCCCTCTCCCTTTCTACTACTGAATTTTTCCGGTTAAACCTTTGTCGTTGTGTCCACGTTCATTACTTTTTCTTGTGATCTTTACTTTTTACCAGAAGTTAGTTTTTTTAATTTAATCTTCAATAAACGTGTTGGCTCCTGTTTGAATAAAGCATTTTGCTGTATAATTGGTTTTGGTTTTTGAATAATTCAAGTGAGCAAGTAATTAATAATATTTCAGGTGGAAGGTAATCACCTAACACCAACCGAAGGTCCATCATGGAGCGGAGTCCACGAGTGAAAAGTTTATTCGATCCCTGTATATTAAGCTCGAACGTAGCAAAGAAATTGACTATATCACATCTAAAATGATTGCAAATGATGATGAAAACTCTATAGCTTGTATATTTTCGTGCTATATAATAATTCGATCTATAGCTAGTAGTTCACGCTATAGATTAAGCACAGTAGAGTAATTAGAAAACTTATAGCTAAAATTTACCGCTGTATGGTTTTGCAAAGCGTTCAAGAGATCTTCCAAATTGTAGTATTTTGATTTATTTATTTTTATAGACTTTTGGTAGTTGTTGTTAATCCAGTTAAATAAACTTCTGGTTACTGATATTCCAGTTGATAAAATATTACTTTAAGTTAAACATGCAAGATTTTAGATATGATTGACAATTAATTTTATTTGTTGCTAGTGTATAGTAGTTTTATATAAATAGTTGAGATTCTATTTGGTGACGATTATAATAGAAAAAGTTGGGAATGCTTCATTGCTATTAACCTTCACAAATATTATAATCAACTCTTCATTTTATTTCACTTTTATTTCAAGTATTAAAATAAGTTTTATATTAATTTAGAATACAATAAACAACACAGAAGAGATAAGCAGATTTTTTAAATAAACCCATTTTTTAAGATAAAATATAATAAGGGAATTTTTAATTATTTTATTGAAATTTGGAAAAACAAATTTTATTCAAAAAAAGAAAAACCAGAACTCTATATAAAACTATTTTGTTTTTTTAAAAATTTTAAACGATAAAAAAAAATAGCTTGCTACAATTAAAATTTTGAAAACATTTTTTTTAATTTAAATGTTCGCCACAACTCCACACGTAAGATTGTTTTGTTGATTGAATATTTGGAGTGAAAAAACGTGTTTTGAGATTAACAGAACTTCTGATATCATTACATGAAAAGGTATTCTTCTACTCTCTCCAACCAAAAGTGAAAAGAGGGATGCTGTTCCCGTTTAAAAATTCCGAAACGTTTATATTGTTTGAAGTGGTTATGACTGTATCTGGAATTGTCTTTTTAACAAAACAAATTCCCAGAAGACTTTTGATGTATTATTTTTAAATTTTTCATAAATTGTATCATTATATTTTTTTACTTTTCAAACTTCAAACCGATAAGTTTCATTTCCATAATAATGAGACTGAAGCATAAAAAATTCAAAATTTCGACGAAACATATACAAATTGTTTAAGAAAAATACAGAATTGAAAACTGTCTAATCTACGTCAGAATATATTTTTTCAAACCTTTTTGTAGCTTTTGTACAGAACAAAAAAAAACAAATAATAAACTAAACGTCAGAATTACTTATTCAGCAATAAAAACTTTTGTTCATTTATCTTGGTTTTGGTAGCTTTGTGGGTTGTTGAGTAAAATTGAATATGAATTTAGTTTTGGTTTTCATATACATACATGTAAACTTGAACTCAAATTAAATTTTTTTGATTATATATTTAACTTTGATTTAATTTTTAAATTAAATTATCTGTTACATTTTGGTTTCTCTGGGTTAGTAACTATCAAAAATAATTGGAATAAATTTATTTTGTGCTTTTATTTACAAGAAAACTTTAACGTTGGTATGTAGCTCTTGTTATAGCATTAAAAAAATCGTTTGGTAACATTTTACTTATGAAACAACATTTTTCCATAAATCGTTTAAAAAATATTATGACACTAATAAAATTTTTCAAGTCATGTTTATTTTACGTCTATCAAATTTTATAAAAAATTTCCCATGGGAAAATTACTTTCACAACAAACACTAAAAAAATATGACATTGTCAATGGGCAAAAACATATATTGAATATTATCATCAAAATTATGTCGAAACTCAAAACACCAAAAAAATGATTTTACAAGAGAATAAAAGAAAATCAACCAAAAAGAAAATATTAAAGGAAAATATATATCAAAAAGTTTAAGTTGAACTTTGATTTTATGACAAAAGCTAACATTGAGTATATGAATGAGTGTAAGGGTTTGATTGTTTTCCTTCTTTAACGATAATATGAATGATTTTTGAAGATTTGAGTTGAGATTAATTTTATTTAAATTAGGCTTTTGTTATTTATTTGCCTTGTTTTAAGATTTACGGATGTAAGGGAGTAATACGTACGTATTACGTACGCATGTAGGTTTCTAGATGGTGAATGATGTATGTTATTAGAAAAGCAGTGTAAGCAATATTGATTGTTTACGTTTGGTCTGTTTGTTTACTTCTGAGGGCGAATGGCAAGATGCTTGTAAGTCCTGTAACGCAGATAATTCTTGAGTTTTATATTTTGTTTTTGTGTTTGTTGTTGAGTTGTTGTTCTGGATGTGAAAGGTAGAATAGGCAAATCCTTGACACACCAACAATATGTATATTTCATGTTTTGTATGTTTAATTTAGAACCGCTAAGGTAGAGTAGGCTCTTCATACGTATTTCTAAAGGAGTTTACAATCCCGTACTTTTGTTGGTTGTAAACTGTTAACTGCTGCGAGAGGGTCGGCAGTGACATGGCTTGCACCTAGTTTGCCTCTGATGTTTTACCACTTGATTTTTGCCTTTGATGTTTACGGGTTCTTAATGAGATCAGGACCACCAATTGTAACGCTCAAGTAATCTAACCACCATGGTGTTCAAAAATTCTATTCATTAGAGCGTTGCCTGTTGAAGGATACGCAGAATAAGCGCAAACCAGTTGACGACAACAGGGAATAGAATCGCCTGTCGTTCGGGTCACCGTGACTGACGTTTTCTCTACACCTAAACCAACCTGTTATTCTCAACACAGGGCGTTCCGGTGGTGTCTTGTGCATGCCAGCGAACGATTTGCAGAAAAAAGCTAGCCTTTGGCTTTCTGAGGTGGACCACCTGGCTTTTATTGTGTTGCTCTATTTGTTTCCTTCTGGCTTTGGTTTTTATTATTTCTCCTATTATTTTACCATTTTATTTATTATTTCTCAATACATAATGTCTTCTTCTGTCTTCAACTTCATAATCGATTCCACTAACACCCAAGGTCTCTTAAAAAACTTTCTTAGCATCCAATACCATCTCAACCAAAAGAAACCTCATATACTTTCGCTAGGTGAAATACAAGTTTCAAATATTGATAGTGCTCGATTCGGTTGCAACAATTATTCTCCAGAATTTGCAATTTTTGAGCACCATGGTGTAGTGATACATGTACGCAATGATGTTAAGCATACAAGGCTCCTTCAGTATGAAACAAGTAGTATTTCTGAATTCTACTACTACAAGTAGTATTTCTGAATCAATTCTGGTTCAAAATTATCGTAAACAAGCATGACACATACTTGTGTTATTTATACCCGTAGTCCTACCTACCACCATGACCAAATCTTGGAACCATTTAATTTTTTTATCACTAGACACTTCCGATGACATTTTCATCACCGCGCCTAATGCAGAAATTTTGTTAGCAGGTGATTTCAACGTCCACCATAAATATTGGCTACGTTTCTCAACTAAAACATCTATAGAAGGGCTATAATTAGTAGATAGGCCCATGAAATATGTTATTTTATATTTTATACAAATGTAAGAAATAATTGAATATGTATGTAGACAATAAATAGATGAAAGATTTAAATTAAATAAACTCATATAAGTGTTTTATTTCATACAAATTTTAATGATTACTCGCAATTTAACATTTCCATTCTCATTGTGATAATAAACAGAGTTAGTTTAACATTGTCAAGTAACATTTATGAATGTTAAATCAACTTTTAGTTTGTCAACAAATTATAATATTTTGACTCAACAAATTCTCGATATAACATATATAGAGTTAAACTAACATTTTGAAATAACACTTTAAAGTGTTATAATAACATTTGAAATTTTCTAAAAAATTATGTTAAATTAACATTGAAAATGTTATAACAACTCTTGTTAAACAAAATTAACATTCTTAGTTCTTTTTTTAAAGTTAAAATAACTTCGTCGGAATCTGGCTAAATTTTGGATACAGTAGATAGGCCCACCTATATATTCCTAATATTGCCAGTCATTCTTCTAATCTTCTTGATCTTTTTATGACAACTCATTCTGCCAAATAAACCTGATCAGTCAATGCTCCTCTTGGCAGATCAGATCATTGTGTAGTTTCGACGTATTTCGAAATAAATCCTCAAGCAACAGGTCCAAAATTGTCTCCTTCTCGAAAGGTTTGGCAATACAATAGATGTAATTGGCAGAAACTTAACAAATTCTACGACGAAATCGATTGACGTCTATTTCTGCAGGATAAAATGTTAACCAACTGCACTGATCACGTTCATTATTCTATTGAGAATGAACATATTTATTCCAACAAGTATTATAAAAAGTAGAAATGGGTCCAAATCTCGGTTTTCTGACGAATGCAATATAGCTAAAATTAACAAAATGTTAGCGTTTGACAAATACCAGAGCGATAAATCACCAAGCAGTAAATCTCTTTATATCAGGGCTAGAATCAACTGTCATAATATATTTAAAAAATTTATATTTTTTTTAACTTCAATGCTAAGCGTATAATTTTACGCGCAACTATAGGCACCCGGTCATAGTGGAACTTTACCCGAGAGGTTGGCAAAAACTTTATTAAATCTTGTAATCCGCCACTTATGGATAACCAGGGTAGCTTTGTTACCGAAATCAATGCGAAAGCAGATCTACTAGCGGGAAGTTTTTCTACCACTGTCGTCGATGATTCTGGCATATATTCGCCGATTATTCCACCTATCCAATCAAAAATTTACAAACAAATTTATGAACACAATTTACTTTCGACCAAGAATTTTGCTTAATCAACACTGCTTATTCTAGATCTTAGCAAATCTGCTGGTTCGGACGGCATACTGTACTAAAACGTTGCGCTGATACCTTGATTTATCTACTAATTAGTCTCTTTCATTTATACCTAAGCTCGGGTCTTTATCCATCAATGTGGAAACTGACTAATGTCCAACCAGTCCCTAAAAAAGTCAACAAGTCTGAACCATCAAACTATCGTCCCATAGCACTTACCTCGATACTTGCTAAAGTTATGAAAAAAATTATCAACCACAAACTAATGACATATCTCGAAAACAACAATCTTCTTCACGACCGCCAATATGGATTTCTTACAACACGGTCTACTGATGTTCTCTTTAGAACCTCTTTAGATTTTGTCGACAGAGTTCACAGGCGTGCATTGAAGCTGATTGATGATCGAATGATAACATCGGGTATGAATTCGTTGCATCATAGAAAAGTGGTTGGAGCTCCTCCAAGGATTTACAGATACTACTACGGTAAATGCTCTAAGGAAATTAATAACTTAATACTTTCATTTCCATTACGTAGATCTTCCCGAGCCACTCTTTCATTTCTATTCCCGTAAGGATACCTTGGAGGTCTCATATGTGAGAACATGTAATGTAATAACTCCTCCCTTTCACGTTCCGGTTTTCTTACTGGTGGAATGGATTACCAAAAAATGTTTTCTCCGCTTCATACAATCCTCAAGCTTTTGAATCCGCAATGCATCAATACTATCGCTACAGTCCTATCCCAAGTCCTTAAACTCAAATTTCAACCTTTTAAATAAAACCTCTAAAAAAACCTCTGTCTTCTGGTCATCAGTTGACTTCACCAAAGCCAGCTTCCAAAACCCTCTTTGTTTGTTAAATTTAGGTTGTTTTAATATTACGTATATTTTTTAGTTCAGTTTTTTTTGTTGTTTGGTGCGTGGATGGCAGAATGCGTAAGTCCATGACTCACATAAAACTTTAGTTCGTCCTTTTTTCTCCACTGGGAATACAATCCCTCAAACTTTGTTAACCTTGCGTTTCATACTGGATTGCCCACCTTGATTAGGTCTGTAGTGGTTAATATATTTAAATCTAAATAATTAATCACTACAAAAACTTAAACGATCACACGATCAGTTAACGACCATACTCATGACATGAACCATCTGCTACTTAATCAGATTCACGCCACCCATACGATAAATTAATTAATTAATTTATTTAATCAATTCGATTTTCGAACATCAAATTCAGTTCAATGCAATATTTTCTTTGTCATTTTGGTTGGCGGTAAAAAGGTAAAAAATATTCCTTCACTTACAATCGAGCTTTTCATTAAGTCAGATCGTGTACGCTTGAAAGTTTTTCAATTTAGTTATCGATATATCTAATTCATAATCAAGTTAACTACACTTATATAATTAAATTAAAATTGTGAATCAAAATAGTTTACAAATAAATGGTGTATACGTAAAATCTGATACGGAGGTTGTTTTTAATTGTACGTAGCAGCTATAAAGAATATCCGATCAAAAACATCAGTGGTGACACCGACGCCGGTATTTACCGGGAAACAAAGATTGAACGCTTTGTCATTGGACAGCCTGGCACATTCTTGTGCCAGGTTAAAAGGTACGTAGTCGACGAAACAATTAATCATATAAAAAGATTAGACATCGTCAACTAATTCCTTTTCATTTCATTGTTGTGCAATTCGTCAAAATACGATAAACGTGTAAGAGAACAGCTACGACAAGTAAGCCACCATATATGGAGCTACTTCTTTTTCACCAGAAGAATAAATCAAAAAATTTATAAAGGATTTTTTTAAAAAAATTTTAACCTACAAAATTCAACAATCAAACAAATAAAAAAACAACAATAATTAATAATCAAATGAAAAAAATATATTGCCGATCATAAATTTTCGTTTCCTGTAAAATATAACCATTATTGAAGTCAACAGTTTTGTCAAACAACTGCAGTTTTGCTGACACCACCATTACAGTTTAAAACATAAAAAATCACCGTGGGATCACGAATTAAGATAATATTTTTCATATTATTTACTATTATATTAATTAGTGTTAATCTTTGATTTTTTTTTTTAATTGAAATTAATTTAACGTAACTCAAACAAGAAATTATTTTTCATTCTTGATTTTTTTATTGAAATTAATTTAACTCAAACAAGAAATAATTTTTGATATTTTTTTTCATTGAAATTAATTTAACGTAAAATTTTTTTTTGCTCGTAAAAGACTAAAGTAATTAGCAACATATATTATTCCATCTCATTTTTACTTCTCTTTTCCTTTATATATAAATAAACAAATAACTATAATATATTTAAAATTATATTCACATTATATTTGAAATATTTTACATATTTATTTACGTTCGAAAATTTACTTCTTTCTGTAAAATTGAAAACTATCAAGCAATATTATTGCGCTATTAACTGTATCACGAAGAATACACAACGATATTCGCGTTTACTTTTCTATTTTTTTTTGTATATTTATTTTAACTTTTTCTTACCGTCAACCAAAATGTCTGACGACGAACAGATGAACGACGCTCTAGAACCGAAAACTGAATCTCCCCTAGAGCTCGGTGCCTCGTCGCAAATAAAACTCCAGTCATTTTGGGCACGGCAACCACAAGTCTGGTTTCGGGTTGCGGAAACAACGATGGAAATCCAGAGCATCAAAAGCGATAAACAAAAGTTTTTGCACGTCTTGCATGCTCTCACGCCCGAATTATGCGAGATGGTATCGGACGTAGTCGACAAACTGCCCGAAACGAACATGTACGAGGAGTTAAAACGAACGTTGTTGGAACGACTTGCACCTTCAGATGAACAGCGTCTAGAAGCACTGTTGAGTAGGCAAAATTTTGGAGACCAACGACCGTCTGAAGCACTCAGACGCATCAAACAACTGGCCGGGAACAATTTCCAGGACAAGATCATCCGTTCACTCTGGATCCGGAACATGCCAGAGATCATCAGAATCGCCCTTGCAGCGCAACCTGAATCAATGACGACAGAGGTGATGGCCAGGACCGCGGACAAAATGCACGAAACCATGTCGGTCAACACTCCACAAGTTTCTGCAATTCGAGAAGCCACAAAATTCAACCAACCTAAGTTTCAAAGTGTGGACCAGCAAAAACCAGGTTCCACCACTCGAACTGTGGAAAATCGTCTGGAACGGTTAGAGAGAGCAATGGAACAGATGACGCAGTCACACCGAAGCAGATCCCGGACACGTTTCACAAGCCCCAACAGACGGGGAAGAACACCATCTCGTTTTCGCACAAGATCGGGATCTCGGTACGGTTCAACATCCAATCAATCTGGCATGTGTTACTACCACATGACTTTCGGAACTGCCGCTCGAAAGTGTAGAGAGCCTTGCAAATACGGACACTCCACCTCACCATCTGTCTCGACGATCGACGACAAAAAAAACGATTAGAGCCAGAGGTCCATACGGCCACGAACGAGACCACGAAAACTTACCGTCTTTTTATACGCGACAGACTTAATAATTTGTTATTTTTAGTCGACACGGGAGCAGACCTTTCGGTGCTCCCATTCAAAAATAATTTATCAACCATATTCCATTCAAAATCAACTGATCTAGTCTTATCAGCTGCCAACGGCACGATAATCAATACCTACGGAACAAAGCTCCTACAGGTAGATATCGGCCTAAAACGAACATTCACACACGCTTTCATATTAGCACAAGTGAATCGTCCGATCATTGGCGCTGATTTTCTCTGTAAATTTGGCCTTTTAGTCGATCTCAAACGAAAACGGCTGATTGATTCAGCTACCCAGCTGTCAATCCATGCCACAATGGTTAGTGTTGATACGCCAACACCTATCCATTATACGATCGACAACGATTACGGCCTGCTACTAAAGAAGTTTCCTTCCCTAACAGCGCAGCCTAACTATAATTTACCGGTCAAACATAACGTGGTACATCACATTGTTACCACTGGTCACTTGCCCGTATCAAGACCACGGAGACTGGATCCAATTCGTCAAAAAGCTGCGTTCACTGAATTTCAACATATGGTTGAACTTGGAATTTGTCGCATTTCTTCTTCTTCTGTATCATGTCCGCTTCACATGGTTCGAAAGAAAGATCTCGACTGGAGACCATGTGGAGATTATCGCAGATTAAACGCGGTCACGATTCCTGATCGCTATCCAATACCGCACATACAAAATTTTTCGATGAATTTGTATGGTTGCAAAGTTTTCTCTAAAATTGACCTTATCAGAGCATATCATCTCATTCCGGTTGCAAATGAAGATATCCACAAAACGGCTATCACAACTCCATTTGGCCTCTTCGAATTCACTCGAATGCCATTCGGTTTACGCAACGCCGCACAAACGTTTCAGCGTTTCATTAATGAAATCGTTCGAGATTTAGACTTTGTTTTCGTCTACATCGACGATATCTTAGTGGCATCGATAAATGAGGAACAACACAAACTCCATCTGGAACAACTCTTCCAGAAACTAAGCGAGTTTGGCGTTCACATAAAGAGTTCAAAATGTGTTTTCGGCGCAAACACTCTCGATTTCCTCAGCCACACGATAACACCTAATGGTATTCTGCCTTCTCAAGAACGAATTAATGCCATTACGGAATTCCCAGCACCAACATCAATCAAACGTATTCAGCAATTTGTCGGTATGATAAATTATTATCATCGATTCATACCAAAACTAGCTGAAACACTAGCACCAATTCATACACACTTGGCTGCTTTACTGAAAAAGCCCAAGACTCCTAAAAATTTTACTTGGCCAAACGAATGTCAACTCGCATTCACCAAGTTGAAAACTGAATTGGGAAATATAACGTTGTTAGTGCATCCACGTAACGATTCTGTATACAGTATCACTACGGATGCATCGAACATTGCTGTCGGAGCAGTGTTACAACAACGTAACAATGATTGTTGGGAACCACTGGGATTTTTCTCAAAGAAGCTTTCAGACGCTGAAACCAAATACTCTGCATTCGATCGAGAGCTACTCGCAATTTACCTAGCTATAAAACACTTCAGGTATTTTGTCGAAGGTCGCGAATTCACAATTTACACCGACCACAAGCCTCTCACACGCGCAATACAATCCAAAACCGAACGAAATCCAAGGCAATCTCGCCATTTAGATTTTATTAGTCAATTTACTACCGATATCCAGCATGTGCAAGGTAAAGACAACACAGTCGCGGATGCATTATCTCGTGCATCCGACAACGAAACCGCATCAGTTGAGACTCACTTCAACTACGATGCTATCATCACTGCACAAAAAGCAGACTTAGAACTTCAGAATTTACTTTCTGGTTCCGTATGTCACGCTAGTTCATCAATGAAACTAGAGCTTTTTAAACTTCCAGGATTCGAAATAGTCTGCGAAACATCAACGGGTAACAATCGCCCATACATCGCAGAACCATTACGCAAAACTGTCTTTAACACTTTACACAACTTGTCACATCCTGGTGTCAACGGTACACGTAAATTGATTACAGCTCGATATTTTTGGCCCAGTATTAATAAAGATATTAATCATTGGACAAAATCTTGTTTATCTTGCCAACGCTCTAAGGTTCAACGACATACAAAAAGTCCAACAGGACAATTCGAAATTCCACAATCTCGTTTCGAACACATCCACATAGATATTGTAGGACCGCTTCCTCCTTCTAATGGATGTTCTTATATTTTAACTTGCGTTGATCGATTCACTCGATGGCCAGAAGCTTTTACTATGTCTGACATGTCTGCTGCTACCATAGCCACGACATTTGTCAACAATTACGTATCACGATTCGGTGTTCCACTGCATATCACAACGGATCAGGGAACACAATTCGAGTCTAAACTCTTTTCTGAATTAACGAAACTTTTAGGCTCTCATCGGATACGTACAACGGCCTACCATCCACAAGCGAACGGAATGGTAGAACGGTTCCATCGACAATTAAAAGCTGCACTTATGGCCAGAGGCAACACTACTCAGTGGAGCTCCGAAATACCAATAATTCTTCTAGGTATTCGAGCCACAGTGAAAGAAGACCTGAAGTGCTCACCCGCAGAACTTGTCTACGGACAAACACTGAAACTGCCCGGTGAGTTCTTCGTTGAAAATCCTCTTTCACAGCTGCCTACTCATGATACAGTCATTGATCAACTTCGAAATACAATGCACAACTTAATTCCAACAGCTACACGACAAACCAAACAAAACGACATTTTTGTTCCGAAGTCGCTAGAAAACTGCGACTACGTTTTCGTTAGGGTTGATAGAGTACGTATTGGTCTACAAACCCCATATGAAGGTCCATACAGAATCATACGACGTCTACGAAAACATTTCGTTATCGACATCAAAGGCAAACAACAATCTGTCTCGATCGACAGATTGAAGCCAGCGTATGGTATCTTGTGTTCAGCTGATCGTTCACCAGCTTCTCGAACACACAAAGCTGTTCATTTCGAACAGACAAACTAAGCGGGGGCTTTCATCTACGAGCGGGGTACTGTAGTGGTTAATATATTTAAATCTAAATAATTAATCACTACAAAAACTTAAACGATCACACGATCAGTTAACGACCATACTCATGACATGAACCATCTGCTACTTAATCAGATTCACGCCACCCATACGATAAATTAATTAATTAATTTATTTAATCAATTCGATTTTCGAACATCAAATTCAGTTCAATGCAATATTTTCTTTGTCATTTTGGTTGGCGGTAAAAAGGTAAAAAATATTCCTTCACTTACAATCGAGCTTTTCATTAAGTCAGATCGTGTACGCTTGAAAGTTTTTCAATTTAGTTATCGATATATCTAATTCATAATCAAGTTAACTACACTTATATAATTAAATTAAAATTGTATATCAAAATAGTTTACAAATAAATTGTGTATACGTGAAAAGATACGAAGGTTGTCTTTAATTGTACGTAGCAGCTAAAAGGAATATTCGATCAAAAACATCAGGTCTTTGGCTTTGGTTTTTTTTTGTTTAACCCGGCTAGTTCAGTCGGTGGAGTCTGAGAGTCATTATCTCAGGGATCGGGTTCGAGCCCGATGGCGAGTTTGTCTGCTTGTGTATTTGTGATTACGTTTAATACAAACTTTAACATCGATTGCAATGTGTACCGTCGATTCATCATTTTATGTTTGATGTAAAATTGAGCTATTGCCTAATGCGCCGTCGATTTGTTATTCATATGGTGATCTGAAATTACGATAAGGCACAACAGGTAGGTTGTTAATTCAGGGATAGAACTTACAAGATAAATCAACTAGAACCTTAATCGTAAATGAAACATGTTTAACACGTAATTTGGTGGGCATAACAGAAGTTTATATGAATTTATGTAAGAAGAATTTAAAATTTATTCGAACTGTATGTCAAGTCTGTGTAAAATAAATCTGAATCAAGTCTTACATGAATTGGAATAAATAAAATTACATCTATGAAATTCGTTTGTGTTCTCTTTTTAATCAAACACAACCACCAATAGTAAACATTTTGAGAGGTGAACAAACATAAAGACCCTAATACGAAAAACCAGGTAGAATTGATCTAGAAGGTAAAATAGTGAGTTAAATCATTTAAGATGATGTCCTAAAAATTTTAGTTGTCCCTAGTTGTCCCTAGCGGGCCATCTCTTGCAAAACCTGGGTGTCCTAGCACGTGGTGAATTTATTCAGTGTTATATTTAAAATTTTCTTGTTAGGAGGTTGATTGGTAGAACCTCTGCCGAATTTGAGCCGCAAACCTCCAACTACAACAGTTATGAGAAGGTGACTACTTGGTGATATTTTTCTTCAATTGGTGAAATCTACATATATCTGGTTTATTCCACCCTAATAATTTCCATGTGATGTAATATCTCCAAACACTAGTGCGTATCCATTGGATATTCATTTTAAGCATTAGTGCATTACTATTCTCTTGGGACTGAATAGTTATAGTTGTAGCTTTCTTAGTTTCTAGGCTGCTTTAAATCTGTGGTATTATTCCATTTATTAGTTCCAATTTCGTTTAATTTCCTTGCACAGAAATTGTTTGTACCAACTCGACAAAAGTTCGATTTTTTGTCTTTTATTCTCCTGATTTTCTCCTGTGACATGGTGTTTAACACGGGAACTACATTACATCTGGCCCTGAAAATTCTCTCAGCTACCTTTTTTCGTTACTGCTCAACGGTGACGCACCATCTGTTCTTTGAAAGTTGATTTTACTTTTTGGTTGTTCCATATTTGATCTCCGACTCTTCAACAAGTCAGAGTTCTCATTAACGCTTAAGTATTTTATTTAATACTTTACAGTTGTAGAAATATATTCACAAAAAAATATTCTACACTGCATGATGTAGAATATGAAGAATATAAACACAATGTAGAATTTTGGTAGAGCAAAATATTTACTTACTGAAATCATAACGAAAATGATTTTGTTTACAAACAAGTGACATTTTTAAAGGTTTGTCTACTTTTATAACTTTTTATTAGTCTTAAAATTTGTTGAAGTTTGCATTTATTTGTTTGATTTTTAAAAATTGCTGTCAGTTAAAATTTTAAAGTAAAAAAACTTAATAAATTGCCAAAAAATTTAAGCTTAACACTGTTAGGATAAAAAAACGAATTTTAAAAATAAATTAATTTTGCAAACTTAGTTTGAACAATTAAGTTAAACAACATACTACTTACTACATACTACAACATACAACATAATACTTGGGGTACAATAACACTCCTGATAACAATTTTATTGTTTGATTCAAATTTACATAACACTCCAACTGATTATTTTCGCTGGAATTTTATATCTTTTGTTTCTCTTTTATATACCTTGGTCACTCCTACGCTCAATACAAGAATTCTTTCCATCATATAATCTCAAAAAAATTTCAAATCCAAATTTATAACACGAAAGCAAAAGCATTATGACGAAAGCTCATACATTCTTTCATAATACTTCCATCACTCAGTTTTTATTGTAAATACAAGTAAACAAAATAAGAATGAAATTTATATGTGTATTCAGACTTAGAAACATGTATTAAAACTTTTGTGACGCAATGAAGCAATCAACTTGCGATTGCATGAGCATACAATTTTTATTTATAAAATGTATTAGCTCACACAAAAAATATTTAAAATTTGTTGATTGACTTGTTTCACTTGTGTTTTTGTGTTTTTGATTCTCGATATAGAGTATGAGTTGAAATAAGGCCGGTCGTTACAAAGGTGTGTCATTTGATCGTTAGAAACGGATCGTTCTTCTTTGTGCGTAATTAGCCAGTTTTGTACAGACATATTTGTATAAAAATTCGTTTTATTACTCCTATCACAGAATCTTCTACTCTAACCGATAAATGCGGTTGTCAGTTTTGACATCGTTTTCAAACAACAAAATCTGTTATTTGTTAATGAATGTTCTTCCCTTTTTGAGGTATGAAAACTACGCCGACTTCAGTCCTTTTAAAATGTATGTATGAGAGTGCTCAAAACAAGAATGTAGATTTTCAGCCTACCCAACGTAGTTCATTATTTAATCGTTCGAAAATGTTTGACTTATCTCTAAGGGTTTTGGGCAGTAACACTAATGTAAGCTTGTTACCATTCTTTCTAGATAAGGTCTGATTATAGTCTAAGAAAGTGTGTATCGATAAAGAGCTAGAAAGTGTTCAGACGGAACGTGATCTAGGAATAATATAATTTAACGTAAAAGGTAAGTGTTGTTGCCTCTGGCGTAATTGCTAGAATTTGTTCTAGATTAGATACTTTCGTAAATAGTTTTACGTTTTCTCCGAATAGTATTCAAGATTTCCTTTCAGCTAGTTATAATTTCGTAATTCAAACTAATTCAACAAGGAAACTCATCTCTGCCTCAAAACCAGTTCATTAGGAAGAAAAAAGGCATAAATTACTCAAGCTTATCCACTCTATTTGCATCTTTACTATAAATATTTTTAATTACTGAAAAAGTAACTCTTTAAATCAATCCAGTAAAAAAATTATTGCCCCAGCTCTCCACGGCAAAGTCAAAAGTCGTCAAAACAACTTTTGAAGTTTAATTAGTCCGCATTTCGCGTTTCACTTCAGTTGGATTAAAAGAAGAAAATGTAAAGTTTAAAAAAAAATTTTAATGGGTATACTGTCAAACAAACAGCCTACAAAAATATATATTTGTGTTTCTAAATTGGGTTTATCTTATTATAATCTTCACAATATTAACAGTTCACACCTTTTCTATATCCTATTAAAAATTACCATATCAGTAAAGATCAACATAAATTTGATTGAAATATTATATCAATAGGAATTAAATACAAAAGATCTAAATAATCGTCTATTCCTACATAGGGGGAATCTAAAATTAATTTACTGTTTTACAAAATATGCTGAAATGATCCGTTCATTTCCAGACTATATCATAATCATCTTTTTCCATTTATGGTTATATTGTATTGCAGAGCATCGGGAAAGCATCAGGACTATATTTTATGTAAAACAAAGAGCATCTGCATCACCCTGTATTTAGAAAATCTTATTTTTATCTAAGTTAAAATACGGTAATAGAATCAAATTACAATAATGTCATTTTCATTCATTCTATTTACCTGTTCATTTAATGTATCAAAATATTAAAAAACATTTTTATTATGAACTTCTATTCTTTATTCAATTTTCAAACCTAACAATTTCACTTTTTATAACATATGCGAGGGTGTCTTGAAGGCAAGAAATTTTATCATACAAACCGAACTTTGACATTTACAACGAATAGTGTTGCACAATGTTGTTCCCAATCTATCAAAAACGTAAATATATGATCCAAATCGTACATACTATTAACATTCATTCATACATAATTTTATTTCTTTTCAAATAAACAAATCTTTTAACCCACACTGGTTGAAGTACGGTTGCCATAGGTTAATTGCTTATCATCCCACCATAACATTTCACAAATATGTAATAGTGAAGTACAAAAGAAAAGAATGTTCTGGAAAATGGAATAGAAAAAAGTAATATAAAAATAGATAATTTATATAATTTCTATTTTTCGTCTTAAAATAGAAAAAAAAGTTGTAAATGTTAGATAATAAGGTTAAGAAACCTATTTAAAGTGTTTTTCCTTTTATTCGCTATTTTAGATGAAATTTTATTAGTATAATGGGGTTGTCTAAACCCTTGGTTTAATATGTAGTTACAAATTTTTTATGTTTTCATATTACGTAAGATACGATTTAATTGGATCAAATGAGAATATTTAGGATTTTCTAATGTACCAAGCTTAGTAAATTAAGTTAAGTGACATTTTATTTTTTTGTGGTTATAGAGATCTCATTCTTAATTTGATTGATTTAATTCACTGTCACTATGGATGCCTGATATAGATAAATACATTTCTTTTATGATTCAGAGAGAAGTTTTGGAAGCAAAAATATGACATTTGGTTGAAAACCCAGACGCCGCGGTATCACCACTTCCAGGGACGCACACAGGTGCCTAGCCGATAATGTTTCAGTTATTTTTTTATAGTTAGAAATTGTTTAGTGTTAACCATAAGAAATTATAGATTAACATCTTTGAATATCAGAAGATACGATGCATATTAGAGAACTCAGGTTACTCACTATAAGCATGCTCCCTATGGATCAATTTTCTGTTTGGTTTTTTTGAACGCTAATTTTAAAGTTTTGAGGAACACGATTATCAAGGAAAACCCACGTCGGTAATGCATTCCAGAAATGAGATTCTAAAAGATTCTGTTAAAAGAAATCTCTTAGAAAAGCGACATCTTGTCACTCGAACCTTAAAAAGATGGGCTGCTATTGATACTCTGGAGTAACGTGCAAATTATAAAATATAAATCGATTTGATTTTGGCAGACGCACGTTTATGCATATTGTATTTGTGTACCTTCAAATCAGCAAAATACAAGGAATCAAGTTCGTTAGTAAGATTTGAATTACTGAGCAGCAATGAAAGTCTCACCATGGTTTTCAACCGACTTGTTCCAGATATGTGTTTCAAAGAAAGTAAATCTGCCGTTGCTCTTCCTTTACCGAAGCCGTATTGTCTTTCACTAAGTATTTTTGACGACTTAAGAAGCTCATAATATTAAAATTAATGTATTTTTCAAATATTTTAGCAACAACCGACAAGATTGATATGGGTTTGTAATTTGTTGGATTCATGTTAGCACCTTTTTTGGAACTGGCTGCATATTAGCCATTTTTTAAATAGAATTTTTTTTTTAAATTTGATTGCTTTTTCACAATTACTCGTAACCTAAAGATCAGCCTTCAGAACCATCTATCGGAATAAACCTGCGCATACCCAAGTTTATTATTTTTGAATAATTAAAAGCAGAAATGTTTAAATTAAACATATCTCTAACCCCCTGCCAATCTCAAACCCAAATAAGACTAGGATTAGATTTAAACTGTTTATGAAACTTGTAAATTTAAATGTGTGGAAATCAAATTATGGTCTGAATCACCTAAAGATTATGATACTTTAAATTGTACCAACGAAAGATCATTTATCAAAAACAAATAAAGCAATTAACTACTTTGACCAGGAATGTCATCTCTGATAGGTTGTTTGGCCATATCCGAGTGAAAAAAAAGTAGTGTGTGTACCAGAGTACACAGGTAAGAAGTGAAACTTCTTTATGACATATCATTTTTCTACTATTTATGACTTCACAGAAATTGGGTAGACAAGGCGTAGGAAAAAAACGCCGATTATTGATAACCAATTGTTTGGTGAGTATATATCTTCGTATATATCTCTGATACACTCCATTTCACCATGACCACCGTGACCACATTACCACCATGACCAGCATGACCACCTTAACCATTACGACCACCATGACCGCCATGACCATCATGACCACCGTGACCACCATAACCACCATGACCACCATGACCACCGTGACCATCATAACCACCATGACCACCTTGACCACCATGACCACCGTGAACACCGTGAACACCATGACCACCATGACCACCATGACCACCATGACCACCGTGACCACCATGACTACCGTGAACACCATGACCACCATGACCATCGTGACCACCATGACCACCATGACCACCATAACCACTATGACCACCATGACCACCATTACCACCGTGAACACCATAACCACCACGACCACCGTGACCACCATTACCACCATGACCACTATAACCACTATGACCACCATGACCACCATGACCACCATGAACACCAGGGCCATCATGACCACCGTGAACACCATTACCACCATGACCACCGTGACCACCGTGACCTAACCACCATGACCACTATGACCACCATCACCGCCATGACCACCACCCCGCCATGACTATGACCACCATGACCACCATTAACCATGACCACCATGACCACCGTGAACACCATGACCACCATGACCACCGTGACCACCATGACCGCCATGACCACCATAACCACTATGACCACCATGAGCACTATGACCACCATGACCACAATGAACACCATAACCACCATGACCACCGTGACCACCATGACCACCATGACCACCATGACCACCTGACCACCATGACCACCTTGAACACCATTACCACTATGACCACCATGACCACCATGACCACTATGACCACTATTACCACCATGACTACCATGACCACCATGGCCACCATGACCACAATGACCACCTTGACCACCATCTACAATTGACACATCCAACTCATATAACATTTAATACAATACTAAATAAATAACGGTGCATGCACAATGTATGAGGTTTTTCCTCATGAGATTTGAGCAACTTTTTATTATTATTTTTTAATAGAAATACAATGCTTTAAAATGTAGGTAGCTCAATTCTCTACTAATCATGAGGAAAACGTTAAGAAATTTTTAACTTTTTCATTGAGGAAAAAGTAATTCAAAAATAAATGTTTTTTTTCTTAAAATAAATATTCATACAAACTTGGATCTCATGAGTAAAAGTATTTTCCTACTCCTATCACAGTAAATTATAAATTACATCACACTATCCATGACATGTAAATTGATTATTTCAAATAGCGTGCGGTAAGTAAAAAAAAGCGTGCGGTAATGGATTTTCATATATATATTACCGCACGCATTTAATAAAAAGAAAAATTTTTATTTAAAGAAAAATTTGATTTTTAAAAGCTAAATATTTCAATTCATTTTGACACAGAATAATGCAAAGCCTACCACAATTTACAAACTATTTGCATTTAATTTGTAATTAGTAGTTCATTTTTTCAAGTAATTATATGCGTTTGGGCATTAAAACAAAGTCGTAGGAAAAGTATATAACAAATCTCGAGTTGTAAAGCATTTTCCATGCTCGTGAAGATACTGCACTCGACGCTACGCGTCTCGTGCGCAAAATTTTCCCTCGCATGTAAAATGCTATTTACAACTCTAGATATGTAATATACTATTTCCTACTCCTATCACAGTAAATTATAAATTACATCACACTATCCATGACATGTAAATTGATTATTTCAAATAGCGTGCGGTAAGTAAAAAAAAGCGTGCGGTAATGGATTTTCATATATATATTACCGCACGCTTTTAATAAAAAGAAAAATTTTTATTTAAAGAAAAATTTGATTTTTAAAAATTAAGTATTTCAATTCATTTTGACACAGAATAATGCAAAGCCTACCACAATTTGTAAACTATTTGCATTTAATTTATAATAAGAAGTTCATTTTTTCAAGTAATTATATGCGTTTGGGCATTAAAGCAAAGTCGTAGGAAAAGTATATAACAAATCTCGAGTTGTAAAGCATTTTCCATGCTCGTGAAGATACTGCACTCGACGCTACGCGTCTCGTGCGCAAAATTTTCCCTCGCATGTAAAATGCTATTTACAACTCTAGATATGTAATATACTATTTCATTGTGCATGCTCTGTTAATAAAAATAAAATTATCAAAACAAACTTAAAATTTAGAAAAAACAACGTAACCGAAAATCGTGACAATTTTTTTAAATTTTATACTGCTTTAAAATTTCTCTCATACGCCGATAAAGAAGTTTCACTTCAATAAATATACAAATAAAATAATAATATAATATATTTGAGAAAAAACACACTAATTTTTTATATCTATAAAATCTTTATTTGTCCATCGATTTCGAAAGCTAAGCTTTCATTGTCAAGGCTTGTTCTTAAACAGTTTAAGAACAAGCCCTGACAATGAAAGCTTAGCTTTCGAAATCGATCAGCAAATAAAAATATTATAGATACATAAAATAAGTTTTTTTCAAATGTAATTTGAATATTATATTAGTTAATAACAATTTCAATATTAATAACAATATTAGTTATTACACGGATAAAAATAAAGCTATGATTGCAAGTCTTAAGTTTTATATAACATAATTATAAATGTTTATTCCCGACAACCACTTTTTATAATATTATTGCAATATCCATGACTTTAAGGCATTCATTTTTATGAATACTTAGTCATGGAATATAAAACGTTAGCATAAAATTTTGAAAAAAACAAAACAATGATTACTATTGATAAACAATGAATATCAAAATTATAATTTTTCATGCCTGATAATCATTTAATATTTAAAAAAGTCCAAGCGGCACGTATATCCGCTAGAAATAGGTAGATTTCGAGATCAGACAGTTTTGTGTGGCAGTAGAATCTGATGTATCAGATTAGTTTAAACAAAACAAACTAATTTCAAACAGATATCGAACAAATTTAAAAAAAAAAATTAGCTACCTACAAGCAAAATTATATCTATCCAATTTTGCAACAAACAAATATCAAATCTACCACAGAACATGTGTGTGACAATTTATGACACAAACCTACTCTATATCATATGTCGTGCAATTACTGCAAAATATCAAAATAGTTTATTTCTAAGAAAAAAAATTAATTTCTTCTATTCAAATCTTTTATTTTTTTGACTGTTATAAGGTTGACATTGACTGTTATAAGGTTTTTGGAAATTGTAGTTGGGGATTGTTGCAAACTTTTTTGTTGAAGCCAACAAGTCAAAAACCTCTAACTGCAGAGGTTTATATTTATAAGAAACGGATTAAAATGTTTCCACAGATTCTAAATTTATGAAGATTTTAAAAATATTAGTATCCAAACGGCCGTTATAACGGATTAAAAAAACCACTTTTTTTTCTAGTATAAAGCCTATAGTTCCTTAACTATGTGTCAGATTTTTCTGATTTACGAACTTGTCCAAGATATTAATAAAAAACACATTTTTAAAAAAGGTTTTTTGATCTGGCCCCACAAATGCAACCGTGAGAGCGCCGGTTGATTCAAACGCATTTTGTGTTTTACAAGCTTTTTTGTTGGAGCCGCTCACTCAGAAACCTCCAACTCCAGAGGTATTTTTTTTGAAAGAAACTGAATAAAAAGGTTTCAAAAATTCTAAATTTATGAAGTTTTTAAAAATATTAGAATCCAAACGGCCGTTATAACGGATCTAAAAAACAGAGTTTTTTTCTAGTATAAAGCTTCTAGTTTCTTAACCATGTGTTGGATTGGGCTGATTTACGAACTTGTCCAAGATATTAACAAAACGCACATTTTTAGAAAAGGTTTTTTGATCTGGCTTTATAAATGCGACCGTGAGAGTGACGTTTAAAAAAAAAATTGATTGAATTGATTGAAAAAAAATTTTTTTTGCAAACTTTTTTGTTGGAGCCGCTCACTCAGGAACCTCTAACTGCAGAGGTCTATTTTTAAAACAAATTGATAAAAAAGATTTCAAAAATTCTAAATTTGTTAAATTTTTTGAAATATTAGTATCCAAACGGCCGTTATAACGGTTTTAAAAAACCGATTTTTTTCAGAAAAAAGCCTCTAGTTTCTTAACCACGTGTCGGATGTTGTTGATTCACGAACTTGTCCAAGATATTAATAGAACACACAAGTACAGAAAATTTTTTTGATCTACCTCAACAAATGCGACCGTGAGAGTGCCGGTCGTTTTCGTTATATCTCATATCGTTTATATATATATATATATATATATATATATATATATATTTTTTTTTTTTTTTGTTTTTTCGTCTCCGCTTATCATATATAGTCGTTTGGCACAAAAAATTTTCCGAAATTCCGAGATGAAGCCCATTGCAATAGGTAGATTTTTACATGAAATCTACCTAAAATGTGCATATAATATAACTAGAAAGCATGAAATTTTATGAATAGTAAGGTATAAAATAATTCATCGCATACATCATCACTAAATAATAATGTTTGTTTTTCATTTATTTTATATGACATGTAGGCGTATTCTTGTATTCTTTATAAGCACGATTTTTTATTTTTGTTTTTTCAACTCTCTTCGTGAATCAAACAATTATTAAATTTATTAATTTAATAAAAATATTTTATTTTCTAACAACTTATTTCACTTCGTGAAGCTTCGTTTTGTTTCTTGTATATTACTTGGCATATCAAAAGGAAGTTATTGTCATATCATTTCATTATATTACAATACCAATCGGTTCGATTAAAAAAAGTCTAGCGACAGGTATATCCGCAAGAAAAAGGTAGATTTCTTGATCAGACAGATATGCATTCAAGTAGAATCAATGTATCAAATTAGTTAAAATCAAAAAACTAAGCAGAAACGGAATTATCCAACAAATTTCAATTTCAACTACAATTATACCATCACACATAATTTATAATCAAACATTATCAAACAATTTTAATTTAAAATCATCTCTGTTGTGGTTTTTTTGTTCTTATTTAATCTTTTTCGAACGGTTACTTAGTGAAAAAAATAAAAACAAAAGAGAATTTGCTAATTTTCCTATGGTATTAAATGGTTTCAGATTTGTCTACAATAGGTGCATTAAATTTCCTATAAAAATGGAACCTTTTGGGTTAGAAAGCTCGAATTTGGTGAGGCTATAGTTTAAAAGAATGCTTAACCTTCACGTGAACGGAAATTTTTAGCGACTGATATGAACAATATCTACCCCGGTAGATATTACATAAATCATAATATCAACAAACGTAACTGTGTATTTATTTTACTTTTGTGTAAGCATACAATAAAAGCATATATTTAAAAATAAAGTTACTTGTTTTTCACATTGACCAGCAAACATTTTCATATAAGAAAAAAGGAAAAAAAATAAGTTATTAGTTATTGAATTACAAAAACCATGATATCTACCCGGGTAGATACTGTTCACGTGAAGGTTAAAAGTTAAAATGAATTTAAATAACATAAACTGAAACATGATGAAAGCATTGCCATTTGTGTTCGTTTTCATTTCAACAGCCCTGGGCCTTTACTTTAGGCCTGAACTATTTTTTTTTAAATTTTGAAAAGATTTATATTGTATCTTTGTGTAAAAAAGTTTTCAAATGTGAGCTTGGCCATTTTCACTAGATCAAGGACAAAAAATAATGGCAAATTTTTAAAACAGCTGATTTTGCAGGCACCTGGAACGCCAAAGTTGTAATTTGGATAATAATGATAGAAATATGTTCGAATATTCAATATTTATAAATTTAATTAAAATATTATGATTCAAACGGAAGTTATAGCGCCCTAGATTATTCGACTTTTTAGGCTCAAGCCGCTTAACTGGTATCCGGATATGGCCAGTTCACGAACTTGTCCAAGACATTATTTGCCGAAACATATACAAAAAGTTATTTTGGTGTAGGTCGAAAAATGCGACCGTGAGAGTGCCGCCAAATTCCGTTATATCTTATTTCGTTATATATATGGGTAATTCTTTTATAACCGAACACCTTTCTGACCGACCCATTTTCGATTTGGCTGAAATTTTTTTAGGGGTTTTTTATCGAAAAAAAAGATATACGTGTTCGAGGATTTTTTTTTTTTTTTTAAATAGAGCTGTTTTAAATTTTGAGAATTTCGTGATTTTCGGCTTGAAGACTTATTTTCAAAAATTCATAGCTTTGGTTTTATAGCAGATAAAAGCTTTTTCTTTTTTTTATTTGAAAGCTAAAAAATAGAGATTTTTAATAATAAAAATTTTCAACTAAAGTTATAAACAAATTCCTATTGTCTGTCTGCCTATGGTCCTATAAAATGTTAAAATTAAACTATAACCATTGCCCTCCCACCCCTCCTCCTCATGAAATTAATTTTTGAATAAATAAAGAGTGTTTAGTGTAATCATTGTATTCTACGTTCAATTTTCAATAAGAAACGTATATTTAGTTAATGAAGAAATGAGTTTTACTGTTACAAATAAGTTAATTTTTCCAGCACCGGACGACAAAAATTTATAAAATTTTTCCTCGTCTCGCGCTCGATAAATTAGTTTATTTCTAACAGTAAAACTCATTCCTCCATTAATTAAATACACGTTTCTTATTGAAAATTGAACGTAGAATACGATGATCATACTAAACACTCTTTATTTTTGTTAGATAATGACTAAAAATTGATTTTGACATTTTATTTGTTTATAACAATAGGAATTTGTTAATAATTTTTATAAATAACACTTTTTTTTAAATTGTATCTCTATTCTTTAAAATAAAGTAGACAAAAAGTGTCTATCTTTGCCAGAACCAAAGCTATGAATCTCTGAAAACAAGTCTTCAAGCCAAAAATCACAAAATTCTCGACATTTAGAACCGCTCTATTTTCCCTAAAAAAAAATCCTCAAACAAGTATATCGTTATGTTTATATAGAACCCGTAAAAAATTTTTCAGCTTAATCAAAAATGCCTTAGTCATATTTTGTCCTAATCTGTTCGGTATGTAAAAGAATGACCCATATATATATATATATATATATAGATTTTTTGTCGTCCCGCGCTCGATAAATTAATTTATTTCTAACAGTAAATATCATTTCTCCATTAAAAAAAATACTTTTTTTATAGGAAATTGAACGTTGAATACGATGATTATATTAAAAATTAATTTCATGGGTGGGGCGGGGCAGTGGTTAAAATTTAATTTTAACATTTTATTTGTTTATAACAATAGGAGATCGTTAATAACTTTAGTTGAAAATATTTATTTTTAAAAACTTCCATTTTTTAACTTTCAAATAAAAAAAGAAAATGCTTTTATCTGCTATAAAACCGAAGTTATGAATTTTTGAAAATAAGTTTTCAAGCCAAAAATCACGAAATTCTCAAAATTTAAAACAGCTCTATTTTCCAAAAAAAAATCCTCGAACACGTATATCTTTTTTTTCGATAAAAAACCCCTTAAAAAAATTTCAGCCAAATCAAAAATGGGTCGGTCAGATTTTGTCCAAATCTGTTCGGTTTATAAAAGAATTACCCATATATATAAACTTTTTTTTCATTTTTATTTTCCGTCTCCGCTTATCATATATAGTCGTTTGCCACCAAAATTTTTCCGAAATTCTGAGATGAAGCACTCCAATAGGTACATTTTTATATGAAATCTACCTAAAACCAAAAAATAATTATATTACAATCAAACGGTAATAGAATAACTGTCGAAAAGTATTTTATAGTCAAAACTTATTGTTCTATATGCAACTTTATTTTGTGAACATAGATTTTATTTTTCAGGGAAAGTTCAAAATATATTAGTAATAAATATTTACATACATTTATATTATTTATTTTCCTAAATTGTAAATTTCTAAATAATTTTTATAAATTATAAATGTTTATTCCTGATAACCACTTTTTATAATATTATTGCAATATCCATGACTTTAAGGCATACATTTTTTTGAACTCGTGGAATAGAAAAACCTCGCATAAAATATTAAAAGAAACGAAACTGTGATTACAAGTCACAAACAAATAAATAACAAAAATATAATTTTTCATACCTAATAATCATGTTCTATTTCAAAATGAGCATGAAATAGATCTAAATAATGGATAGATTTTAAAATTCACTAGACTTTTTTGTGGAATTTGAGTTGTATATATAAAAACTACAAGCGAAGAATAATTCCATTCTGTTAGTGATCATTGGGTTCTGCAGTTCAGCTTCTGTAAACATAATCTTTAAAATGTATGGGTATGACTATAAAAAGTAAGTGGTGTTCCTTCATTCAAATGATAGGTAAATGTAAATACAAGATATAGTAATATAATTGAAATTATATACATGACAGGCTTAGAAGACTTTCACCAAATGCTAGGAATATAAAAAACCCTGGTTAAATAATTTATTTATTCCTAAGCAACATAAATTTATGAATTAGAGGCATGTTTTTTTATAAAAAATAGTTATATTTTGTTCTCTAATAAGTATACAAATTTTGTACAGCAAATTTTTTTTTGTTCCTGCTGGTCATGCTATGTACCCAATATTCATAAAATTATGAATAATATTCATAATAAGCTCCATAGTAATTTTTCAAAACAGTATTCCTTATAAGTATATAATACACCTGACTTATTCATGGTTGAAAATTAACGTAATTTAAGCATGAAATATACCCTATTAAGCATAAAAAAGCTAGATTTCTGTCCGTGCATAAGGTTTATTCTATACCTGTAAAGCTAGGAACAGAAATACGTGTTCTATAATTTATTATTCCTAAGCGCCATAATTTTATAAATAAGAGGCATGATATTTTACAAAAAATATTGTTCCTTATAGTCATATTTTGCTATCTAATAAGTAAACAATATTTTTCCAACAAAGTTATTTCTCTATTCCTAATTAGTCATGCTACGTACACTATATGTATAAAATTCATAGAGTAATATTCATAATAAGCACTTTTGTGATTTTTTGAACAAGTATACCTTATAAGTATATAATACACCTGGCTTATTCACGGTTGAGAATTAACGTAAATTAAGCATGGAATATAACCTATTAAGCATAAAAAAAACCTTGATTTCTATCTGTGTAATAATATAATAATAATATACATACTAAAAATTTTGTTTGACTAAAATGTTTTAGTATCAATAAATATATTTCCTTCTCAATAATGAAACCACAACAAAAATATTTGTTTTCCAAAGCAGTCAAATTGGCCCTTAGAGACAAACATAGATTATTTAATATTTGGATCCATAAAAAAAATTCCTTAACGATTTAAGTCCTAATATCTACAGGCCAATAGTATATTAAACCAGATAATCGAGAAAAACGAAAAAAAATACAGAAATTGACAGAGCGAAAGCGGCAGAACTTCCTACCATGTCCATTTCTGACAAAAGTTTTTACATTGCCATCAATTCCTTAAAGTCTGTACCAAATCTTTTTTCCTATTAGTGACGGTGATTTAATCGTCACTGATCCAGCAAGAAAAACCATATTGCTTGCGGAATGCTTTGCTTTGAACTCGACTGTTTTAGAAACTCTTAAAAAAAACCACAAATCCAGTCTTCAGGAGTTAATATGAAATATTTTTACTTCAAACCCAAAATTGTCTTAGTGGGGTTAAATACCAAGCTTCCGGTCTGGTCAACATTCCTCCTATTATTCTAAAAACATTTTCAAAAGAACTTGCACCTAATCTTACCAAAATTTTCTACAACTCCTATAGATCTGAAATTTCTCTTTCGTGCTGGAAGCTAGCAAGCCCATCCCCGAAAACGGAACAAAATGTGACATTTCAAATTATAGACCTTTCAAATCATAGCCTTGCTCTCAGTTCTATCAAAAATATATGAGCATTATATTAGTACACTCTAGTAATTCTAAAGCGCATGATTTTTTTCCCGATTGTGGAATATTTCATTTAAAACGGGAAAGCAGGCTAAAACTTGGCAAGTGCGGACAATTTCACAATTTATTTTAGAAGCGTTTTAAATTGAAAACTTATTCAAAACAACAAACAACAATCGCAACAACTATTTCTTTACTATGCTTCCAGAAAGATGTTAATTACTCAATAATTTTGTTTAAATGAATCTGCAAATCATCGACTTTAGTATACAGTAAAATCGATGGAAGTTCAGCCTTCTGATGTTGATGTTCTGATATTTCTTAGTGAAATAGAAACAAAAGTTTCGAAAATCCCAAAAGCAATACCATTTTATCTGAGTTTCAGGAAACGAAAAATAAAATCACCTGCAACTACAAGATGGTTGCTCTCTATGCACCGATGCATTTTGAACATATTAAAAAATTGGGATGTTTTGTATCATTTTTTTTTATTGCGTATCGATTTAATTTAGATCTCAATCTACAAAGGTTTAAAAAGCGTTCATCAACACCTCAACATGCATGTTGTTGTGGGACCTAGGTCTTAAAAGGTATCTATGTGGGTTGTTGTAATTCCTACACAACAATTTTTAATTTAAAAAAAAATCGACGGACCTCCCCTAATAGTACAGGAAATGAAGCTGAAAAAATAGCAAAACCTCGCAATTTTTTCGTCAAGCATCGATTTGTACAAAAATTTGGGATTAGGCTTATTTCACCCTCTAGTTCATTTTCTATATTGAGCCGTTGTACGCTTATGGTTTTTTAAGGGTGAAAACTACCCCTAATTGTAAAAAATTATAAAATAACATTTTAAACTTTAATATGGCCAACATTTGGTTTGGATTAGTTAAATAATGATTGTTTTATGCTTTAGAATATAATATCATAATATTTCAACCCTTAAAAAGCACCCTTAATAACATTGCAATTGTTATAAGTAATTTAATAGATACAGAAAAAAAGTTGAATTACATACAAAAACATTTATTTACACAAAAATACGAATTTACAAATACAAATACAAATACAAATAGTTTTTTAATCATATTCATCGAGATCGATGTCATCTTCGTCTTCTTCTATAATTGGTTGTCTATTGTTGCAATCTTCCCCCGAGCACCCAGAACAAGTAGGATTGCAGTATAACTCCAATTTCCTGCAACCGCATGAAACGCCGCACCCTTTTTGCATTGGCAAAAGTCATTTTCAAAAGTTCATCGGGTGCTCGGTTCATCGGTTCATCAGTGTAACGAAATATACACTCACGCACACATTAGCAGATGTTTCTTCTTTTCTGTCTTTCGATTTGAATGGAAAAAGTGGAACATATTATAACGTATTACTGCCAAAAAAACCGGTTCTGTGGTATTATATATAATGAAAATGCTATTACACTCCCCAAGCGGGATATTCGAATTTTTCGAAAAAAAAGTTAATCCGTTTTGTAAACATAGCTCCTTCATTTTTGGTGATAAAAAGTTTTTTCAAAAATGATTTTGTAGGGTTTTTCAAGAGCCATAAGATTATGTGAATTAAATTCCGTAAGATCCCTTAGTTTTTAAGTGGGGTGACTTTAAATGACTTGAATAAGGGCGTGTTTGCTCGTAAATAGAGGTTTTAAACAGCTATACCTCGCTAAATATTCACTGTAAAGAAAATCTATGCACAGGGAAATTTTATTTATTAAAAAAGCTACAATTTAGTACACTGTCATTTTTTTCGTATCTCCAGTATTTTCGGAGGTATTTTGAAGAAAAGCGTGAAAAATACGAAATTGCAAAAAATCAATTTATCTTTAAACTACAATTTTTCTAAAGTTAGGCATTTTATATAGGTCAAACTTCTTGAGTGTATTGATAATACATATATAAAAAGAATTACAGAAGGGTGCAGATCAATTTTAATTAGGAGGGTAGTTAGGGGGTCGTTTTCACTGATTTTTTCGTAGAAAAAAGTAGTTACCGACCTTATTTTGATCATAAGTCGCTCAATGTTTATGCTACAAACTTTTTTTTTTGTTTGTAAGGTCTAATTGTATACTTGAAAAAATATTCTGAAAGTTTTCCTCGAAAAATGCAAAGTTTTCCCGTTATTTGGCTTTGAATATTTCAAATTATGCATTTGTCGAGAAAAGCTAACCTTTAACATGCCGTGTCTCGGTTTGTATTAGTCGTAGAAAAATTATAATAAAAAGGATTTTGTTTGTTTTCCTAAACGCTACAATTTTAAGTTCAACAGTTTTTTGTTTAAATGCATATTTTTCGAGTTATTCTCAAAAAACCCTCTAAAAAAGGCCGTTTTTTCGTCGAAAAACTGTTACTTTCAACCGCGAATAACTCGAAAAATATTAGTTTTACGAAGAAAACGTTTAGAACATTTTTTTCTTAGAATTACTTTTTCCATCGATTTCCATGGCTAGAATGTAATGAAAAATTTCCACCCCCGAGATGGGATGGCAACCACCCCCAAGGCTTATGCGTACAGCGGCATGATATAGAAAATGATCCTTGGGCTATTTTCTACCTTCTGTGAAAATTTCAAGTAAATCCATGCTTGACGAAAAAATTGCGAGCAAAAATGCTTCATTTTCTAGCCTATAAAACTTTTTCTGTATGCGTCCCTGACCACTTCTGTTTGTGTTAAAGATTTGATATATAGGTTTTAAAAAACAACTGCTATGCAGCAATAGTTTTTTGTTTTAGGCGGAGGTATCTAGCAAAAATATAATTTAATGTTTAACAACAGACCGATAGTCAGCCAGTATGGCAAATAAAATATAAAACGCTCCATGTCTTTTTTAAAAGTTTTTTGTGAATATCTTCTGTCCAAAAAAAGAAGGCAGTCTTGAGGACTGCCGACAGAAATGAAAACTTAAAGCTGTGAAATAGCTGTGTTTTTTATCGTCTAAATACAACAAAATCTTTACTAGTTTTACCACACTTACACACTGTTATTATCTGAAAAAAACATCAAATTCAATAAAAAAGTAAAAACCAAAATATGAATCAAAAGAACGAGGATAAAATTATTTATAATATATTATCATTAATTTCAACAATACCAAGGTTATTCGTACTATCAATTGCGTTTTCTTTATTAAAAAGTATAAAGAAAAACACATAAGTCAAATATGTCAAAAACAATTTTTTTTATTTTAATTAAAAATACAACAAAATCTTTACTTACTATATCACACTAGCACACTATTATTATAAACCGCACAAAAAAATCAAATTCAATAAAAAAGTAAAAACAAGAAATTGTATTTCAAGAAAATGAAAGAAGAACATAACAAATGATGACAATTTATCTTAATCTCTTTTAATATTTATTTAGGGTGACGATGACTCGAATATATAAATTTTTCCCCATACAAAATCGCACAACGTGCCTTGAGAAATTTTCACTTCAAAAACTGAAATATATGCTCTAAATATCCATGTTATCTGGCCATAAATCCAAAAAACTCAAGCAATGGCTATTTTTTCGTACTAAACGAAAATATCCGCTAAACATGTTTGCATGATTAGACTGGTTATTCGATTAAGCTCAAACTTCAGCACGCTGCATATATTGGTCTCCTCTTTCAGTTTATTTGTCATTCTCCAAGATTTGTGACGACCCATTTCTCTGGATTTCAAAAAGCATAGGCTAACTTATGTTCAAAAGGCATAGGTTGACTAAAAGCTCTTGGCTATCTTGCAAAGTTCAATTAATATTCTTGTTCAAAACAATATTGAAAAAAATATGATGAAAGAAAGCTCTAGATATCCATCCAAATAAAACAATTATTAATTATAATTTTACAGTCGGGTGCTGTGAAATAAAAATTTTTCTTTCTGTCAGTAAATTCGTTTCTAAAGCTCGAACGACAATTTTTTAAAAAAAACTAACATTTTTTATTTTCTGCATGAAGTTTATTGATTTAAAAATAATTCAATCAACAACTTAAAAAAGAAAAATCTATCTAAAAGACATCTCATTCACATGAAGACAACCACTTCAGATTTTTTTTTGTATCAATCGAGAAAAAAATAAGAGATTATAAATCAAATCTCAAAATCAACATCAATAGAATTCTTCTCGTTTGAAAAACTAATCAGACACATATCGTTTTTATTTCGTTACGAAGAAAAGAAAACATATTTTTCCGTTCATTTTCATCAATTTCCTTTTCAATTCAAGCAAATCTAAGCTGACTGAATTATTTTCGAGATCTGTCTATATAAATTTTCTGGAAATATAAATTTTAAATATTTTTTTTGTTTATTTTTCTTTTTCTTACTTTTCTATTGGGAATTTCTCATATTTTTCTTTTCTTTATTTATTTATTTAGTTGATCACACAACGATAACAGATGTCATTCTTATTTATCTTCCAATAAAAACATTTTCTTTTCCAGTTTTGTTTGCTCTGTATAACGGAAAGAATAGAAAAGATATAATGGAACAAATGAAAATTGAAAATGAGAAAAGTAGTTTGGTTAAATATTGGAAAATGAATTTTCGACATAATTTATTGAGATATTTTTTTTATGTTATTTTGGGAAATGAAATTTTGTATTTTTATTTTATTACTTATTATTTTAAGGTTTTTTTTTCTGGTTGTCAGTGAATTAGCAGACTAACGAAAAAGTGGGGGTGGAGACTGGAGATGGTTGTAGTTGTTAATTAAAATTCTATTAATGATTAAACATTTTGTGTTTTGTTTTTAATTAACGTTGATAAAAAACGTGAGTAGTCAGAATTTTGTTTGTATTTTTTATAAAAATAAACTTTTAAGGCGAGAATTTAATTTAGTTTTTTTTTCTGAAACTTTGATTATGCTTTTAAACTTTAGGAATTTTAGAATGTTAATATAAAGAAAATGTTTGCAAAATGTTATAATGAAAAGAAAATGTTATAATCATAAATTACTAATTTATGATTATAATAAATTTAAGATAAATTTAGCTTTGGTGGTTAACCTTCTCATAACTTTTATATGCACCTGATTGATGTTGTTATGTTATACAAAAAAAGGTTATGATTAGTGTTCTCATTGCAACGTAAGGCTATGTCTAATATTTTCGCAAAAGGCAATATAATCGATTAGATTGCTTTCCTTAGCAACAACGGTAAAAAATCTGTTCACGTGGTTTTTTGTATTATTCAATGATATCAAAATTGACTATAATCTGGGTATCGTTAATCCTGGGTATCGTCTGTGATGAACATTCAAACTTAAAACACTTTAAAATTTAAAGATTAAAAATTTTAAGCAGGCGAGGTTTATTCATTAAAATTAACGAAAAACAAAATAGTTTTTTTGAAGTTCTAATTTTTCGTTTTATGAAAAAGGCTTTTGGTTTTTGTTCTTGATTGCTAAAGTTCCATTATTATATTTTCGCTTTTAAATAAATATACATTTCATAATTAAAGATGATTCTAGTTCGATAAATGTTGAACAAGCTTTAAAAAATATGAAACTAAAGTTTTTGGTAACAAACTATAGTAAACTCACTCCTGTGTCTTGTTCTGATTTAACTATAATTTAGGTGATCATCTGAATTGTTTCATCTTATGCTTGTTTGATTAAGATATACTTTTGTACATAAAAAAATTAAATATTTTTATAATAATAAATGTGTTTATTGAAAATTAACTAGAAGAAATCAAAACTGTTAAAATAAGAAAATCATCTTCGAGTAAATAATTTAAATCAAATTTTTAAGAAAACATTTATTAGTTCGCTGGTTACATATTACAAGATTGTGGATTGAAAATATTTTACTAACAAGATCGAACAGCTTTTAACTGTAATAGCGTGAATTGCTGGATTAACAACAGCAATTGAAATTCTACTCTCAACTTGATCGAATATTTTTAGATAGTTTATAGCGTGAAGACAAGCTATATATGGAGACCCCGACTGGGAACACAAGGACTCAATACTATAAGCGCACCGATTGTTATTATATTATATTTGTTTTATTCCTCAACAACCGCTTGTACGTTAGCGCAACGATTGGTGGTTCTATTAGTTTAATTACTAATATGTTATGTCACTATACTTGGGTTGTGTGGAAAAGGCATGAACATTTCAATTAAATTCAGTGAAACATTTTAGTTTTAAAACCTAATAATTATATTTGGTATAGTGCATGTGATGGTCCTAGTTCCTGCGATTAATCGGAGTCATCAGAGTCCCTATTTTTTGCTAATTTGAATCCATTTTCTTGTAAATCTTTTGGGTACAATTCGACATTCGAGCTCTCAGACTGCAGCTAGTTGGAAATTTAAATCTCAAGGCACGCTATTCCTCAAATGTTTCCATTATCAGGAATACACAGTTCTCTTTTATAAAATTACACGTAACGTTGATTCGTTGATTGGTATTGCCGGCGCCGCCAAAATCACAGGTGATTGTGAAACATCAATAATAAATCAATATGATTTATTATTGATATTATGGCAATTATTGCACCAAAAGTCACAGGCGATTGTAGAACAATGATAAGTGATCAATACTATACATCAATTGTTGCTCCTGAATGAACAGTTTGTCATAAAACACCAAAAAAAATATCGTTGTACCAAAGACCATTTACTCATTACTAGAATTATCAAAACCAATGCTAAACTTTTCCTTCTATCTACAAATTTAGGTATAGAAATAAAATTATTCAATTTGTCGATGTCGTTCATTTTTTCTTTCCTGACGCGCCGAATACTCTTCTATCCACAAAAAAATTTTCTTTACAAGATCACTAAATTTTTTTAGCTCAGCTATAAATTAATAATATCAATTTACCTCGTACACTAATTTGAGTTTATTTCAACAAAAAGAATATAATACAGATTTAATCAGTTTATTTTTTAACAATTTTGAACGAATCGAGTTTTGTGAAAGATTGTTCACCTGTATTGGAGGTTTATCAGGTAGACCGTGAAGGTCTACCATTTGGTCTTGCACGCCAAAAAACCCTGCCGCTAGCTCGTAGAGCGAAGGTTCTAGACCCACCTCTGTACAAGAAATTTAAATAAAACCAAACATCACGCGTGCCTTAAACCACCACCCAGATCTCCAGAATGGAGAACTGACAGTTCACAACTCTCCCCAATTTTAAATTTACGTTAACACTTCATTTTGACAGAATTATAAATTATCATAATAGGAAACCCAACTCACCAAGCTATTAATCCACCACGCTTCAACGATTATTGCTGTGGACTCACTTGCAATCCAGTATCATCACGCCACCTTACCACCTTCCGGTTCAATCAAGTTGTAATAAAACAATGTAACTAAAGTTTTGTTCTTCAATTATTTCTTTCTTCTTTATTTTCAACTATATTCACTCAAAGTTTGTTAGGCTTAGCACTGTATCATAACTATTATCTTACTAATGCTATTGTTGACTGTTTTATCAGTCATATTTTCCTTTCTTTTTATCAAACCACGGTTTCAATTAAAAACCAACAAAATTTACTGACACTTAATTAGTTAATTTTCAAAGAGAATTTTTTCCTTGGTTAATACTTAAATAATTGGTTACTTTTAAATTTTAATTTTTTTTCTTTTTATTTTACCACAACATGGTCACTTTCACGACCAGACACTTCACTTCTACCAAAATCATCTCACTACTCAACTAACTTGATCCAACCCGACTCTAAAACAAACTCACATTCCCAGAAAAAAACTAAGTGTTCCATTCGATTCCATATTGCAAAACTGAATAATGAATCTTACAATTCGAATGCCAACCAACAACTACTAATTCAAAAAAAAAAATTAAAAAAAATACAATTTATTCTCAAATTTGTTTTTTCATATTTTATAAATTTCTTTAGTTTCCCATAAAAAAATTGAAGAAACATAAAAAAATAGAAAAATATAGAATTTCATAAGTGTCATGTGTTCTTCATACAGAGTAAATAAAATATTTTATTTAGAAATGATGACTTTGTACTTGGTATTGCACAGGCTTATGCATACAAGTGGGTTGAAAAGTGTGTGAAAAAGTAAAAATGTATAATTACTTTCTCGAACAGTGTTTATAGTATATTACTATAAGCAACGAAGTTGGGAAGTTAAAGAACTTTTGACACAAATATATTGACCATTACACACCATCCAAGTTATACCATAATTGACAGCCTAGTACACTCGAACAAGTATATAAGAAAAACTAATAATGAAAACGCAAGAGAAAACAATGTGAAAAAACACATTGGAATAATTGTTCAACATGGAGAGAAAGATAAGAATTATATCGATAGCGTCGAATTGGTAAAATACCTTATCAACGTTGATGAAATTACTTTAGGGCAATTGCTTCGTAGCAAAAAATATGCGCTTTTCTCCCTCTGTGTACTATCCACTATTATTGTTTTTATTTTAACGCAAACAAATCAATAAGTAAGATTTATGTAATATTGTGTACACACTTGCGTGTCAGCTTTTTTTATTGGAGTGATGATGCTTTGAATTATAGCATTAGATTAGATTAGAATAAATTCACTGGTGACATATTATACTGCGACCAAAATGATCTATTGTACTCCACCCATCTACTCCCTTGTGACCCAGTCAGACACCTCGGCATCTTCTATAAACTTCAGGATGAGAAGAGGGTTAAGTTTATGTAGGTCATCAGTATAACCATCAGTATAATACTTCCCAGATGATAGTTAATCATGTAGATCAAAGCTCATCTCAGCCTGGAGGATGATAGAGCAGGCCCACTGCTTCAAATTATTTGGTTTTTAAACTATCCGCCTACCATTTGATTACATCGTTACTTAGATTGTGCGGGGTGAACTCTCTGCTCTACTCCGTTATGTTGCTAAAATGGTATATTTCCTATCAAAATTGAACTATTTAATTAGAAACTCAAATAAACAATTCTCCTTTAAAAGATTCTTCTGATATTTAATTGCGATAATCTTTCTCTTTCCCTTACCCTGCATTCTAAATGTCAGTATGATTTTCCTGCTAATACCCTTAATCTGCAAGTGGAGTGGATCTTCATCGATGCGGTAGGACATGTACTAATTGTCCCCGTTAGGTAGATGTTGGCCAACTGTAAAGTGAATTCCCTTCTCTAGCCCAAGGATATTGCGTGGCCCAACGAAGGCCACTTCTTCTATGTATTTGTCATAATGTTTGTTTTTAAACATGATCGTTAATAATTAATTTTGAATGATTAGTAAAACATAACGTTCAACAATGTATCTGGGAATATTTAAAGCTTTTGAATTAAGTGTTAGTTGTGGGAGTCAATGCTAAACATGTTCTAAATACAGAGACCTATTCCATTGGATATTTTTTCTATTTATTTTCTTTTCCTTTTCCAAAAACAACATTACAGTAACAATTGTAAGCTCACTAGCACCACCAAAAAAGCGGATAATAGTTTTTCAGATAATAGTTTTTCACAACTTCTAAGTCAAAAAATAACGTAGGTGGTGCCCCTTTGTAGTCAGTGAGAACTACTATACTATGAATTTAGTGGCAAGTACACAGCTGTTTTATCACTTCAGTTCCTAATTTTTAACAGCGTGAAGTCTGCTTGTTCACTCGCTAAAGTCGCTTTTACGGTGGTTCCGAATGCAAATATATATAAATGTCCCAGTCTCTCTGACCAAAAATTCGAGCAAACAACGTAATTTTAAATAGACTTTTTTGTAGTTATGTTAATTTTTTTAGTCATGAATTTTTTGGAAAAATCATAATGGTTGCAAGTCAACCTCAACCTGAAAGAACAGTTTCTTCAATGTTACATATGTATAATTCATCAAATAAATTAAAATAAACCATTTTCTGATGTATATTGCTTGCTGAACACAAATATATTCTTACTTTTGTGTTAATCGGGTGAAAAAATTTTAAATTACACGATAACTGTAATGAACACTGGACCTGCTAGTGATGTAACTAACAATGAGCAATCGGAGGACTGCGTGCCAAGCAAAGTTTTGCTCAAGCGAGCTTCAGTTATGTGTATCTGAGAACTAATTTGTCCTAGTTTAGTACAAATATTCAGATATGAAAGCAAATGAGACCAATAGCAGGGACTCTGAAAAGCGATGAGATCACCCCATACATATCAAACTTTAGTTAGTTAGATTAGATCTAATTCACACAATAACACTAATAATGTTGCACCTCTGATCCCCGCAATTGTTGCATAAGATTAATTAAAGAAAGAGTAATACAAGTAATACAAGTGATAAATAACTTTTCTTATTTATTTATACTTTAGTACATTCCCGTAAATATTTTACTTAAATTATTAATATTACATTCCTTTCACGTAAATATGAAAATTGTTACGCCATAATTTACTGTGGAGTGTGGACCATTTGCTATCTGTTGAATCACAAATACAACTTCTTTTTTATGTGTGAACTAATTCCATTAAATTAACACCAAAGTTATATGAAAATTGTGGATTTTTAAACAAAAAGAAATTATGGCTATGCCATGTTAACTTTTATAATAAAAATTTCAAATATTCTAACCATTATACGTAGTATGTTACCGTACTTTTTTCAAATCCAATCAACTGTTCACAAAACAAACAACGAAAATTCTTTTTTCTATTAAGAAAAACTTTCAAACAACAAAAAAAAATAAATTCAACAAGAGTTTATATCAAAATGAGACAACAATCGATGAAAACAAAATGATTGCAAACAGGGTTGAGAAAGATATGAATAAGAAGACGATAAGTTGTATTGATCACGATTTTAGTACAGAGTATGGTTAGATTCGTGCTCAACGAAAGAAGTCGAATTTTATATATCAATTTTGAAACCTTAATGATATTTCAACAAGGTAAATCTGCCTCCGTCACAATATTCCCTACCAATTCTAATTGGAAAATCCAATTCTAATACTTTAAATCGTTTTTATTGTTATTTTCACTCTTTTTCATTATTTTTCTTTTTCATTTAAATTAACATTCAAATGTTTTTTATTAATTCTTCTTAAGCCACCATAAATTAGAAATATAAAATTAACAACTATAAAAAAATTTCACTACACAATTAATTATGGTTAAATTATAAAAATGTTTTTTGTTTAACATGAAAAATCATAAATTTTCCTTAATTAGAATGACAATAATTTTCTTGTATTTCCGTGAAAACATTTGTTTTATGTATTTCAATTAATTGTGAGGAATTACAGAATTCAAAATTTACGGATTAAAATCTAAATAATTTTTTTTTTGAATTTTTATAAGTTAATTTGTGTGATTGTTTTAGGGTTTGGAAGGGGTGGGATAATGTAAGTTTGTGTGAACATGTGTTGTGGTTTTTAATGAGTTTGTTGGAATAAAATAAATTTTAACAAAAATGTTTTTAACAAAATACAAACCAATTCCATCATCAAGTTAATTAAAAAAATAACCGAGCAAAAAGAAAAGGTTGTAGTGGTAAAACTTATTTATAACAAAATAAACAATAAACTTAATTTATAATAATCTAGCAAAAATAAAGAACGAAACCGTGATTATGAAAAATCGTAACGGTTTAACTTTATTTTCTATTTTAACGTTTCCACAGTGTTTGGAGGTGGAGTAAAAGTTGAAAAAACAAACTTGTTGCTGTTTAAATTTTCCTCATTGTACATACTTATAAATTCTATTATGTTAAAAACGTGTCTGGTGTTTGTTTTAAATATGTCAAAAATTAAATTAAATTTCTAATTAGCAAATGAATAATTATAAGTTAAAACTTTTGTTAATTATTTTCAAATCTCATAAGCAAAAATAATTTGAATTTCTAAAAGTTTAATAATGTAATATAGTAAGTGATTTATGTCATTTTGGGAAGTTGTTTTTTTTTATGTGTATAAAAATTTGATTTATGTATTTCGAAAATAAAGGAACCGTAAATATTTTATTACAGAAATTTAATTTTAATTTCTCAAGAATTTTTATTATATATTTGAAAATTTTGTATCTTTTGGAAGTAAGCATAAAATTTGAAGAAATAACGATAAGCTTGGCAAAAAGATTCATTTTATTGATCTCTCCTTATCAGAGACTGGACGTTTTAATAGATTTACGTTTTGGTTTCTCTTCGTGTGTTTTTTATTTTTTGATTTATTTTTACTCTCTTGTTCAAATATTTTTACTCTCTTAATAAAATATTTGTTTTATCTCGCTATTGTGAGGTTATGCGTCGAAATAAATTTATCCGAAATGCTTCATTACTTTTAGAACGCAACGTAGAGCTTCCGTATATGCTATTGTTTTAGCAACATTCCCTCAGGATCGCCATCAAGATTTATCTTAGAAAAGTTTTCTTCGGTTAAACGGTAAGAAAACAACAATTATATTCATTGATAATCGATGTGGTAAAGAAAAAAAAGTCGGGCGAGTGGAATAGTTGCTAGAATTTCATAAACAATATTTAGCACTTCGATGTCATATGTATGCGCAAGTTCTAGGCGTTTATCCTGTCTGTTGTATCAGAGTAATGAAATCTGTTTTTCGTTCCAGTGTTGATTCGTTTAGTTGTAATTACATCATTTATACGTAAGTCATGAGTTGATCTTCCATATGTATGGAAATGGATCGATATTCTATTTCTTCTGTTCTTTTGTTCCTTGAATTTTATTTGAATTTCTTTGAATTATTGCTCTCTTTTGGAGTAACAATTTGCATGAACCAAGCGTTATTTCCAAACTTGCCTTGATATTTCTAGTTATACCGGAATGCCATTGCACTCAGACGAGTTGGATGTTAAACTATTCAATCATCTCGTTTAGAGATACCAGGCCATCCTTGGGCTGGTTTTAACGTTGTGATGTTTGACTTTAGAACCTGTAGAACCTTTGTTGCAGTCTGACTTTCATAAAATGCCGATTTCCCTTACATATATTACAATATACAAAATATATTACACTATACCAGTCCACGGTCTATTTTATTGCTGTAAGTTCAGCTTGAAATATACTGCAATGATCAGGTATGCAAAAAAAGCGGTTTAATTTTATTTATTTGCAGAAAACTCTATAGCCGATTTTTCTATTAATTTTCAACCCATTCATATAAAAGTTGACAACACCTGTATGCTTGTCTAATTCACTTTCCTAGTCTTTTCTGGAAGGGATAGCAGTTGTGAAATTTTCCTATGAAGATGCTTACAGAGTGGAGTCTGTGCCCGATGGACTATTCCTGCTGACTAAAATTGAGGATGTTGTGCTGACGGCATAAGAAGTGAGATTAAAGAATATTTCTAGTGCTGGAGTTGTTGTTCTGAGACCCAAGAAGTTAGTTTTGTCTGTGACACTCATATTTACTCCGTTGAGAGTTGGATCAAAGGAGATCAAATTTAGGTGTGCTTTGCTTCCTAGAGAAGAACACCAATTTTAATTTTTACGAATTGACACCGAGATCACAGCTATCGGTCGAGGTTAGGAAGGATGTAAAGAGCATTGCTGCGATATTGAAGGTCCCCCAAATATCGCAGAAAGTAACCATATCATAGTCATTATACAGTTCAGAGATTTCTGCTTAGCGTTTTTGAGAGATAAGAAGACAGATTAATGGAGTTTATGTTTTTGGTGTGTAAAGATTGCATTTGCTTTGGTCGGTTTTTTAGGAATTCGACACAGTACAAATCTGCTCCTGGAAATCACTAGCAGCCAGGACATTGTCGGATCAATGGTTTCTTAAATGTCCTACAGACTTAAAGATCCTGACTTGGAATGATTTGATCGGCTGTCCTGACTATCTCTATTGCTTTACGTCATGACCGCAGGTGTCTCAAAGAAGCTTTACAAGTGAGTTAGGGATTCCATACATGAAGTGGTCCACTGACCTTCATTGTTAGAGGTAGCTCGGGTCTCGGGCGCTCTTTCAGAACTCAATTTTCTCATTTCTCAACTTAAATTTATTAGTTTTAAAGACCTCCCCTATAGCATTTTCAGTCCGATACAGTGCTATTTTTCTTAAAATTCTTGAAGAGAGTCTCGCAATTCTTATTTTCATATACCATAGTGCACATAATTTACTCTTGCCCTTCGGATACCCGATCACATGGAACAAGATTGGCTTCACTAAAAGAATCGGTCCGAGTTTCTTCCAATTCATCCAAATCGCGTCTAGATTTTGGCATTTTCAGGACTTCATCCAAGAGCGAGTCACCCAGAATACCTCTAAAGGTTTTGTTACTAAAGCTAGAATTTTTGGAAGACCCGATATCTAATTCAAAGTCTAGATACCGAAATCGAAGAAGGGGTATTCTAACTGACTATAAGTACCCTGTTTGATATGAAGTCAGGGACAAAAGTGACATCCAATACTTCTTGCCTGTTATAGGTTATAAAGGTTGTTTTTATTATCTACATTACAGATAGACAAATTTGTAACAAGAATAAAATCAAGAGGTAACTCACCATGGACATTGGTGTTAATGTTACTCAAGGTCGTATAGTGTGGGTTTGGATTTCATCCATGGATAACTCTTCTCATTTTCCCCTATGAGCATCCGTAGCCAGATTACTTATCCTATCAGGGATTATAACTCTGTCATACAGTGGGTAAGCTGAAATAATCTGGATGCTAATTCAGAATTTTTTGTTAATAATCTGCAGACTGTAAAAAATGTTTAGTTTGAGTTTAACCAAAATACAGGAATAAATTTTACCTTGGCTTTCACGAAAAACATATTGTAGTTTTGAGTCTTTAGTTCAAGTTCCCGGTAAATAGAAACTCATGGTTCTTGGATCAAGGCAACATCTAACTCTTTTTTTTGCAATATTAGCAGAAGTGCGGTGGTCTCTTTCTTACAGTGTTGGTGGTTGACTTAGAGAGACTTTACCATGTTTTGTTCCCCCCTCCTCAATAATCATAACATCCTATACATCATTTGAGTCAGAATCATCAATAAGCAAGCGTCACTATCGGTAATAGTTATTTAGAAAAAATAAGAAAATAAATAAATAAATCCCCAATCTCATTCTTCGTGTTTACTTTCATAGTTTCATAGTGACTACTTCCAAGCCGAAGTTTTTCAAACCGTAAAAATAAAAATGATAGCTGACCTATCATCATTCTTAGTAGCTTCATGCTTAGCTATCCTTCAGTTATGAGTAGAAAGCTTTGAACCGCTGTATTTCAACATTTTTAGAACATTCCCTTTTGTCTTCATGTTGTGTAGAGATCCAAACACGAGTTCTCAATCGACTTGGTGTATTCTCTTCATTAACCACTTCCAGTTTGATACCGTTGATGTATCTGCGCCATGCAAGTTCAGAGCAGTTGCAGATAATGTGCTCTATACTTTCTGCCGTTGCAGAATCTAGAGACAGCAAGGCCTAATTCGTGAAGGTGGTGGGTTTTTTGTGGGATCGTGTCTTGTTACGCACAGTGTTAAGATCTTCATAGAACAAATAGTCTCTCTCTGTCTCTCCCTCAAGATCGATAGTTTTAAAAGGGGAGATTAGGAATTTATACTGAAGTTTTTATGAGTGACCTGCTGGCATACTCTTCAGTTGTTTATTTTGTTCCCTTTCCCAGTTTTGGATAACGCTTTTGAACTCATAGTTAGTCCAAAGCACGGTTCTGGACCGATGAACTTGAAGTGGCATTTTTCTTGTCTAGCAAGTTTGCTACTACTTTGCCGTGTACTCCTGTATGACCAGATACCCACACAAGTGTAACGTGGTTAGTTTCTGAAATTTTCGGAGATTCTCCGAAATATGGCACATCTCCACTTCATTCTGCAGTTCCGAGAGGATCGTTAGATGACCGGTCAGGTTTGAGTGTATTGACTAGTTGCAGTCTGTGAGCACTAGATGCTGCTGCAGATCTGATGTATAGGTGCAATGGAGCTGTGGTTCAAAAATCACCCGGGGTAAAGAGTTATACAAGACTTTGTATTTTTGTGAGCACTGTCTGAGCACATATTTGATTGGTTTTTGACCACCAAACCAAAGCTGTGTATGACAGTATGGATTTTATTACACTTTGATGTGACGTAAGTATCATTTTGAGGCTTAATCCGCAGGTCCAGGCTTAATCCCCTAAAAAAGATTCTGCAAGCTAAGAAAGCCTTGAGTGCTTTGTCCGAGATATGTTTTAGGTCTCAGTTCTAAGTTAGCTTGCTATCGAGGATCACATCCAAGTACTTAATCTCTTTAACTTCCTGTTTTTGTTCGCCGTTAAGCTCAGGAGGATTGGAATTTAAACTCCTTCTGTTATTAAAGACTACAGTACAAGTTTTTTGCGTATTGACATGTAATCACATCTCGTTGCACCAATTAATCATGAGGTCCAGAGGTGCCTGGGTTTGTTCATCGACAGTAGAGTCATGTTTACCTCTCACCATGACTGCTGCATCGATGGCATAGCCTACAATAGTTAAAGCAGAGTTTTTAAGCTTATTTAGGAGATCATCAGCGACTATCTATCAATCAGTACCTCTTCTTGGGTCATCCTCTAGAAACCCTGATAGTTACCAATGCATTTCCTAGTAACTTTCCGACTGTGTAGCATGTTGATGAAAATAGACACTATCAAAGGCCTCTTGTGTGTCCATAAACCTGCATGCAAGTGCTTCCTTTTCCAACGGTCCAGAGTTTGGTATATTTTCTTCTTTATATGATCTCACGCATTTAGAACCCAGAAAGTGGGTCTGTTATTGTGTTTCTAGAGTCTCACTGCAGCTAGTAATGTAAGTTCCGTCTCTCTCTTTAAAGGATAGTCCCTTTTTGATCGTTTGAGTTCTTTATTGTAGTTAGTAAGACCCGATTGGTACTCCGTCCAGGTGTTTGTTCTTTTTGCTTTGTTAAAGAGCTTATGAGATTTATTCCTCGTCCTTTTCAAATTGCCGTTCCACCAAGGCACATCTCTGGTCTTTTTAGACTTGGAAAGTGGAGAATTGCGGTGGTATGTTTCAGTGGTAACATCCTGCAGGTGGCTTGCCACATAGCCGAGCTCCATTGTGGAGTTGATTCTGCCACAATCGCCTACATTATTCCGAAGATGTACTTTAAAAAGGTCTTCTTTCTGGAGTCTTAAAGAGGAAAGGACTCTCCGATTGGTGTTCTATGTTAATGCATATGAATGCATGGTCCGACATAGAAGCTACATTCGAAACATGCCAGTTACTGATTAATTCCCCGATGGTGTTGTTGCTCAGAGTTGGAGGCTGCTCTACGACTCTGATTGCGTTTTTAAATGCGGGTTTGCTGCCTCTGTTGGCTGTAAACATGTTATTTGTATATAGACATTGGAGCACAGACTCACCTTTTGTGTTGATGTTGCTACTACCCCGCACGGTGTTATGAGCTTTGGCATTTCACGCAATTATTAGGCTGTAGCGTTTGTCCTTGCAATGCCGAATTAGCTTGATTGCCTCAGGTGGTATTTCCTCTTCATTTCCGAGAAAGTATACGCAGATGTTAAAACTAATTTGCTTTAAACTCTGCTGTGGGGAAGAGGGATTTAAAGCACAGCTTTTACATATCTGCCAATAAATTCTGTTAAGGGCAATACTGTTTACTGAAGAGAACCGCAGTTCTTGTTGTTCTGGTTACGTTATTTGTTGCGATGTGCGGTTTGTTTATAGCGAACCAACACGCACAGGAATTTTTATTGGCTGCAACATTTTTCTACCTTGTTGCCGTCCTCCTTTCCCGCTTCAGTAACGGATGTAATTTTTCGGTGGTGTCTGCGAGCGACCCACCACTTTCTCGTATCGAGCAAATAGCAATTCCAGAAAACATTAACTACGACGAAATTGCTGACGCTCAGTTCAACGATAACGAACTAAAGGAATTAGTGGACACTAGTCCCACACTTCAATTCCGACCCTTTCCAGTATCGTTTGGCAATTCTAATGCCAAAACTATTTTATGTGATACCTCTTCTGGTAATCCACGACCTTTTATTCCAAAGCAATTTCGTTAATCTGTCTTCAATAGTCTCCACAATTTATCTCGCCAAGGAGTCCACAGTTCTGTCAAACTCCTAACTGAAAAAGTCATTTGGCCATCCATTAAAAAGGATGTACGACAAATGGCTCAGAACTGCTTGGCTTGCCACAAGGCAAAAGTTTCTCGCCATACTCAATCTCCTTTAGGTAACTATCCCTCCACTTCTCAAAGATTTTCCGAGATTCATATGGACATTATTGGTCCACTTCCTACCTCTGAGGACAAACGCCATTGTGTCACAATTATTGACCGCTATACTCGATGGCCTGAAGCCATTCCTATCTCGGATATCACAGCTGAAACGGTAGCATCAGCTCTCTACTCCAATTGGATTTCTCGTTTCGGAGTACCTTCAGTAATCGTCACTGATCAAGGCTCCCAATTCGAATCCAATCTCTTTAGCGAGTTGTCAAAACTTATCGGCTTCGAACGTAAACGAACTACAAGTTACAATCCTAAATGTAACGGCCTCATCGAACGTTGGCACCGAACTTTAAAATCTGCGATAATGGCCTACGACAGAACGGACTGGACGCGAATATTACCATCAATACTACTAGGTTTACGAACCACTTTCCGTGAAGGCTTCCAATCTTCATCGGCAGAGCTCGTCTATGGTACTAACATTCGTCTTCCTGGTGAATTCTTTACCGAGAACTCCACTTCTACTCCTCAATCTGACTTCGTTTCTCAATTAAAACAACATTTTAACCACCTTCGTCCCTCTATTGCGTCAAGACACACTTCTCCTAAAGTTTTTGTCTCCAAAGGTCCTTTCCAAGTCATCAGTCACGATGATAAAAATTTCGTTATTGACCGTAAAGGTCAACACATTCGAGTTTCCATCGACAGATTAAAACCTTGCTTTAGGGAACAATCTGAACATGACCAAACTCAAAACTCACCTACTTCGAGTACTGATCTCAGTCGCGCAGACGAAACTTCGTCTTCTACAGATAAAGTCCATTCTACTCTTCCGGACACATCCTCGTCTTTCCCCTCTACCTCTGAAGATGCAAGGAAACGCGACGCTAAAGCGAATGTTTCAACTAAGAAGGTCAGATTTAATCTTATTCCTCAAACACAACTATTCCACCCTGCATCCACAATTACACGAGCAGGCAGAACTACTCGTACCCCTAATCGCTTCCTTCGTACTGTAGCACAATAATCTATATCGTCCCATCTTCGATGGAACTAGGGAGGGGAGTGTTGTGGCAATAAACTTCCGTTTTGCATGTTAATTACATAAGTATAATTTCAACACACAAAAATTTCCTTACGCATCGCATCGCGGATATTTCATAAAAACATTCAGAAACTCTCGGTATAAATTGGAAGAATTGCCTGTTAATTAGAATGCCATGATTTTTATTAAGTTGTTGTCAATTGTTCTCATATTAAGTTTTTCTTTTCACTCCACATAATTGTTAATTTTTACTAAATTTAAACTATAACAATTTCATTATTGATAAGATATTCAGTAACAACATTATCATGGTAAATAGCATTTTAAACTATTGAAATTGTAAGCTAATTGTCATTATATTACGAATAATATTAAGAACAAATTGAAAGGAGTTTGTCGCCATACTTACGTTATAGTTAATATATCAATCTACTCCAAAATACACTCGTTATTTGTTATTAATACAGAATGCTGTTTATTTGTTATTAATACAGAATGCTGTTTATTTGAATCTAATATGGATGAATATTTAATAAGATTCAACTTTGTCCAACAGTGTATATTTTATTTATCATAGTCTATCCTGGCCTGAATTAGTATATCAGTTCTTGTACCGGTTAATTTGAACGCAACTTACTTTAGATTTTTTTCTAGATGGCTATGGTGGTCCAGCGGGGTCTTCGGTAGGCCATGCTTTTTGCGTGGTGCTGCTTTAGTGCATGAACGCAACAACTCGTTCGTACGGGGCTGAGTTCGTGTGTTTGACACGTGGGAGTTTGCAGGGATTGAGCAGGATTTGGTGGTCGAGGTTTGCTGGTTAGCAGACACCTAGTTAGAATTGCTCCTTGCAGGAGAAGATTTGTATGGTCCTCCACTTGCGACCAAAAGCCTCGAAGTAGCTCTACTAGTAACTGATGCATTCTCCGTAGAATTGAGTACTAGTTATTCCAGTTTTGCAGTTGTAGCCTGGTTTCGCTTGGTGAACATTGGGAGTCTTGCATGAATCGCACCGATCCTCCATTTGAAACTGAATTTAAAACTCTTCAAATGTTTTCGGATGCTGGGTCTGGAATGTACACCAGTATCGCTAGATCCTTCTCAAAAGTGTGCATTAGGAAGGTCCATGATCTCAATCTAGTATCCGGATTTGGAGCACCAAGTTGCTTTAGGAACTTTTATGTTGATTCTTTGGCGCAGTCTAGAAGGTAAGCTATACGCCTAAGAGGTCGAGGTTACTCGTCCTATTTTAGCATACTTGTACATTCCAGATCATTATCCACCTCCGATGTATTATTGGCACAGTTGAGCAGCAACCAACCACTTTTTGGTTCCAGCTTTTGGTTCCACTCAGGAGGGTGGCTTGAAAGTCTTCAGCATAATGTACACTTTGATACGCTTGGCGACATCGCTGAACGATTGTAATCGCAGCATTGCTTGCGGTGTTCTTTAGCCCATGCTGTGGTTGGTGGCTGGCAGAGTCCTGCGATGTCTGGTTTTGGACCTACTTGATATTCTTGATTTCTGTGTCTTTCCGTTTATCTACTACCTCAAAGCTACCTCCGAAGGTATCCCATCTCTAACCAGGGTAACCAGGTGAAAGGATTTGGGAAGGGCACAGACTTGTATGGTTTTCTTTTAAGAGATCCCTTTATTTATTGGTGCTCTCTGGCGCTTTTTGTTTGTGGGAAGAAGGTTTTCGAACTGATTTTCGAATTGAGGGACGTCTGCTTTTAGTCCATTAAACAGACCGTATCTGACACGAGGATATGAGTTACTTTTCGGTGTAAATCCGACGTGATGGTTACTGCTGACATGTTAGATTTATTGTCAGATTCTGAGTCACGTGCGGTCTCAATTGCGGACTGATGATCTTCTTCTTCCAACATGGTCTGACGTGCCAGAGAACTGTTTTATAGATGACTCGCGGTATGTCATATCTGATATGTCATCATTTCGTGTTGCCACGAGTACTGGGCTTGGAAGTCGTGTGTTATCTAGGTGATTTTCTTTGTCCATGTGCTATTTTAATGAGCCCTAGCTAGGAAAATTAATGGGTCGAATTTTGCCTTAATCCAGCCCACTAGCTATCCATTTAACATAACCCGTCCCACATTTGGATCAATAATATGCACCACAAAAGGTAAGAGCCTGAAAACAAGTACGAGATACACAGTGTGCACGTTCAAGAGAGAGCTCGTTGAACCGGCGGCGGTTAAAATTGTGAAACAATATTTTTAGAACCATTTTATGACTGCTGAAAGTTAAGAGTTTATATGGTTTTATGAATTGTACTAGCTGGGTTGCAAAGCTCTTGTATTGACATTAACCCTATTGTTGGAATGTTTACCTAATGAACTTATCTTTCTCATTGATATATATTCTTAAGCCCGAGATAATTCAACGAATTAGAGCATTTTTGCACAATTTTTAAATTAAAATTGTAGTTGGAGTTTCCAGAGCTTTTTGTACTAGATGGTACTCTAGAACCGTTGTTAAACTCAAAATTTAACACGGTGCATGTTCACAGTCTCACCTCTCAATATGTCATTTGTTATCATTTGTGAAAACTTAGTTTTCTGGCTATCAAAAAACCATAGGTTAACTCGCCTTCATCTTTGTTTCCCAAAATATTTTCGTTTTAGTAAAAATACGATATTTTTGAAATAGTGGATATCAAGATTATTATATTTAACAATTTTGAATCAAGATTAATTTTGTTTTCGTAATTAAAACATTAGCTAAAATTATTAAAATTGAATTAAATATATGAAAATTATCGAAAAGTTATTCATATTTTTTTCAGTAGAAATAATTGTAAATAATTAAAAACCAACGAGATTACATTGAAAACAGTTAATTTTTTAATAAAAACTTGCCACATTCAAATAAATGTTTTCCATCCGTTTTACTAATAGCGCGAAGTAAAAACTTTTTCATGTAAACAAAACATTTAAAATTAACTTTTTCAGTAAATCTTGGTTAAACGAGGAAAAATAAAAATAAAAATTAAGTTTAAGTGTTTGAAAATAATTTTTAAATATATTTAAATTTAACATAATTGCATGAATATAATTAGTTTTAATATATTAATGTTTGTAGATTTAAAATTAAAATTTTTAATATATATATTTTTTTAAATAAATCATAAACAAATTTTACAGAGGGGCGATAAAGGAAAACGTGAACGAAGAGTTCAACAATTGTGGTCGTTTGCGAAGAGGATTGAAACGGCCTTAGATATGAAACATGGCAAAACTTCGACATTACAGGTGTCTAATGAATTTTGAAAGTTTTAATTGCAAATATAGTTTTTGATCAAAGTTTACTCACTTTCACAGTTAAATTTATTTTGTGGGAGCTTTTTTTATTATTGTTTTTATCTCATTCTATTTTTCTATTGAGTTATGTCTTTTTATGTTATTGAGTTATCTTAAACGACAAATTATTACTTCTTCTTTACCAGAGATTATATATTTATCGATCATCTTAGAAATATAATGTAATCATGTCCATTTAAAAATAATTGAGTTTCTTCTCTTATAATACACTGTACGTAATCTTCTTTATTAGTTAAATAATAACAGGTAAATTCATTAGCTTAAAACAAATTTGTTCTAATTTTTTTACATGAAACTTGAGATATATTCATTAAAAATTTATTTTCGTTCAAATAAAATAAGAAATTAGGAAATTAAATATAATTTCTAATGTTTGGTTTACACAATACAATATATAAGATGAAAAGGAAATTTCATTTTTGTTATTAATGATTTAACGTCTTTTAAACATTTTATCTATAAATAATATTATTGATTAAAGGTGGTTTAAAAATATTTCACAGTAGTAGGGTTGGTCGGAAAATTTGAGTTGTAAGTAATATAGGGTTTGGTTATATTTACGACTTGAAGAAGTAAAAATTATTATTTTAATAGAAAAAGAAAAGAAATAAGAAATATAATTAGATAAACAAAGTTTAATGTGAGTGTTGAAATTAATTAACGATTTAATAAGTATAAACAAGGTCTCGAAATCAATTGGTTGGTCTATGCTTCTCTAAACTGGTCCCATTTATGGCAAATGCTCATGAATGTAAATGCGTACGCCCTAGAACCCGTATGTATATTAAAGAAATTCTATCCACTTCAAGTATCTTAAATAAATAAAATTCATGAACCAAAATAACTTTAAATCAAAAATTATGAAGGAAAACTTCACATAATCTTACACAACAATCACTCAACCAATTATAATAAAAATTTCTTTCATTCAAATTATCTTAACAAAAGTAACAACAAAAACATAAGATTTCATAGAAGTCTATTTTCCATTTCAAAAATGAAAAATTTATTGAAAGGGTTGAAAAGGATGAAAAGAAAATTCTATTGCTTCAGAGAAATATATTATTATGTAAAAAGGTAGAGGAATACCTAAGTATACCTAAAATTGAGCCGATAAGTATTTAGGTGAAAAGAATTTAATTAGAAAATTAAAAATTAATATTTATTTAGTAACGGAAATTATTTTTTTATGTTAGATTTTTCACTTGTGGGGATTTCTTTTATTTGGTATACGGAAATAATTTTGTTTATTCGTTTGATGTTATAAATGAATTAGTAAGCAACTTAGAATTAATGTTTGATGATTCTAATCATCTGTCTTTTATATAATTTTTTTTTACAATAAAACAGAAATACTGAAATAAAATTTTAGTTAACATACTTTCATTGCAACATAACTAAAAACTTTCTTCCTAAATTGAACTCATACATCAGATTACTATTAAATTGTTAGTTTTTTTTAATAAATTGTCTTTAGTAAATAAAAATGTCCAATAAAATGAATATAGAAAAATCATATTGATTAACGTTGATCACCCAAATTAGCTTAAAAAACTTTCAATTAAGTACAAATCTGATGTGTGAATTTAATTTACAGAAAAATGTTTGCTTCGAACAAATTATGTTTGTTAGTTTGTTGCTCGTTTTCAATGAAAGCATATTAATTTAAAAAGTTTTTACTTATTTATACTTTATGTTTTTTTATCATTGAATATTTTATCATCAATTTATTATTTGTTCTCCATTAAAAAAATGTTTACCCACAAATCGTTTCTTAGATCGAAAATGCAATTATAATTTAATGGTATATTGTTTAGATTTTTGAATATGTTCAAAAATGTTCTAACCATCCTCATAAATTGATAAAAATTAGTTTAAAGTTTTTGTTTTAAAATAATTTTTTTTATAATAAGTAAAGAACGAGTAAACAGTTAACAACAACAAAAAATCTTTAGAAAAAACCCAAACACGTCAACATAGGTCTTTTAACTTAAATTGTAATGATTGCAATAAATTTTACACTGGACTAACGGTAAAACCTTCTCGAAGCGGCTCATGGAACACAAAATTGAAACTACAAAAAACGAACTCAAATCAGTCAATTTATGCACAGGATACAACGGCACTAATAAAAGAAATAACTGGTTCAAACATTTTGTAGGAAGAAAGAGGGGGGGAGGGGGAGGAGAGGTGCTGAAGTTTGAGTTTAATCGAACAATAGGTATAGGAATAGCAGCATATTAAGTGTATTCATTATTTTTGTATAGAAAGTTTGAGATTGCGGAAGTTTGTCGATTTATGGCCATTTATGTAGTAATTGCCTTATTTTGTCTAAATAATCACAGTATTCAGTGAGCAGTAGTTATTGTTGATCAAGACAAAATACATTATATTTTTTTGTGTGGTCATACTCTTGTAACACTTTGAATACCAAATACCAATTCTTTACCACAAAGTAAAAATTGAATACTCCTTAGGCGCGCTGTGTTGTAATGTACAACATAGTTCTACAAAATGCTTTTCAAAGAATCCTCACATTATATACTCATCTTTAAATATCATAATAATCCATTCCAAACCCAAATCATCTTTGTCCTAAAAATAATTCTCTCAATTTTCCACTAAAATTAACAATTTAACTCATTTATTTAATTTTCCATATCAATAACTTATTTTTTAATTTTTTTTCTTAACAAAAGGTATAAGTATTTTCTTTTCCAGTTTTCTTTCAAAAAGTTAGAACTTTTCTTTATTTTTCTTCTTCTTCTTTAAACCACAAATATTTAATATTATTTAATATATTTAGCATTGATTGATTATATTATAATATTATGTTTTCTTAATTTAATTTGAGTTGAGTTATTCTACGCATTTGAATAATTTTGATTGAACAGATAAAGATTGAATAAATACGTTATAAGAGCAGTTATTTTATTAATTCACTAGCTAGCATCTGAGTTGACTCACAGCTATAAATTTAAAAAGCTTTTATAGTAAAATTATCACAGACACTATATTTAAGTATTTCTAGTTGTTTATAGCTCTACCGCTTTTATGTTAATAGATGCGACATCTACAGTAAAGTAGACAAACTGTTGTTATCCTTTTATTAATTTTAAATAGTTGAGTTGAAAGCATGATTTATGTTAAAGTTTGCATGAAAGTTTAACGAAAATAAAATTGTTAATACAGAATTGGTTTGATTTCAAAAAATGGTTTTACTGATTTTTATTTATGATTTTCAGGACAATGACAGCAATCTGTTTTGTTTGCAATCTCCCTATAATGTCGCATCAAGTTGGTTTGGTTTGGCAAGGTGGAAATGGTTGGGACGATATGGTTCGGGAGCAACTAGAAGAATCAACCATACGACAACGATTGGGTGGACGACGAGATTCAGCTGCACAAATATCTGGTGCTTCACCTCCTAGTACATCTCCACCACCAGGTGCCCAACGTCGTCGTCGTAGTTCCTTGGCACAATTGACCGATATTTTAAGAGAATGGAGTGGTAGCAGCTCAAAACGTAATCCAAAACCACCATTAAACCGACGAGAAACATTGGCTGATTTAGCAAGAAGCTTACCATGGGGAAAAACAACTAACGATGCAGCAGCACAATACAATAATACCGGAATGGCTCATGCACCACCATTAAGAAAAAGACGGGAATCAAGTGCAGATAGTGGGATACGGAGTATGAGATCAAGACGTGATTCTCACGCATCAGAGTTGGCTAAATTGTGGAATAAGCGTGATTGTCCTGGCGAACGTGAAAGAGAACGTGATCGTGATCGAGAAAGAGAACGAGATCGTGAGAAGGAAAAAGAAAGAGAACGGGAACGGGAACGTGAACGTGAGAAGGAGGATACAGGCCCTTCAACAGATGGCACAAGAAATGTAAGTAAAACCAAATAATATTAAAAGAAATTAAAGGAATTTAAATATTTTTTTTTGTTGTAGGGATCCCGTCGTGGATCTGGTGAAAGTTATCGAAGCAGTCGACGAGATTCTACTGTTGGAGGTAGTAGTACTGGTGGTGGTGGCTCTGGTACACCTCCACCACCACCAAAAGTGGTTGGTGCAACAAGAAAGCGGCGAGATTCTCTTGTAGCTCCAGATCTACCAAATTTCAGGCAGGAACAACGTCCATCAACTAGCTCTACAGCATCGGATTCAGCACCTCCTATATTTGCTGTAAGTCATGTTGATACTGCATGTCAAGCTCTGCCACCACCGACGATAATAATGAGCTCTGTAACGCCTCCGGCTACTAGCCCTACGGCTCCCAAAGGTCGACGAGATTCAACCACACAATGCGGTAGAGTTAACCGACGTGATAGTCGAGCAAGTCCCGAAAGAGCACCAAGGTTATCAAGATTACAGAGACAGGTAAGAAATATAATGCCCAAACACCCACATATCACTTCATCCATCTTAGTTGCACGTTCAACCGAGTGAATTTTCGACACCATAAACTCTTGTTCTGTATTCTTTGTGTGGATTTTTCCTGTACCACTTTCTACTACTTATTGTAAATGGCAGTTAATTCATTTATTAAATTGTAATTTTAAGTTTTATTATTCTGTCTAAATAAAGAAAATTTTAAATTTTTTTAAGGCTACGACGTATGATGAATCTTGCCTTCCACCTGGTGGTTGGGGAAGAAGAGGCTCTCAACCCACCTTAAGTCCTGATGTTGAAGAATCTGAAAGAAGGGCTAGACGAGATAGTTTAAGTCCTGATAGTGCATCAAAGTAAGTTTTAAATACCAAGGATTGTATGTCAGAACAAAAATAATAGTATATTATATACTGAGGTGATAAAGTAAATTTTCTACATTAAGGTGAATATCAATTCGCGAGAAACGAAGTTTCGAGCGAATTAGGAACCGAAATGGAGAAAATTTTCTTCACCGAGGTTTCAATAATCGAAAAGAACCAACGCAGAGTCGTTACAATATACTATTTTTTTTACTACTTGATATAAAAAATGCACTAAAACTCTTAATTATTCACAAAATAAAATGTCAATTAATAAGCAAATGGTAAATAACTAAAAATGTTGATTTGGTGAAACATTTTTTATCATATCATTGGATTGCGTATTGGATATTTATTATTCAGGGCTGCTTAGTTTGAATTTTATTTTCAATGAATTTTCTTAAAACTATATAAAAATCACATATACATAGTTTGCAATTTGCATTCAAAAATATGGCTTTTATTTATTTTTGACATGAAATTGAAAATCTTTTCAATTTTGATGAGCCAAATTTAGAATTTTTTTAGTCTACAACTCACAACTAAACTAAATTTCAACAGAATTCTGTTTAACATGAATTAAAATTTCAAATAAACTAACCTAGTTGTCTTTGGAAATCAAACTATTGTCTTAAGTTTTCCATTTGAATAAAGTTTACAACATTATCCATTCATTATTTATTATTATTAGAATAAAATGAAAACGCTTATTATTTTCTAATCTATTATTATTATTTTAGGAAGAAACTAAAAAAATTCAAAGATGAACTCAGTTTAACAAACGAACAAAAGTTATATTTTCATTATTTACCAAGGTGCTAAAATACTTATTATTAGATGTAGGGAATAATAATTAGTAACCATAGCTGAGAAAAATAACTTTTTATTCGCCTACATATTAAAGTGGTACTTTATTACTGTGATTTGCGGCCGTAAAGTGTCACTTTTTAACCATATATTTTGTTGTCATAGTTACGTTCAAAAAAGCAAAAAACATTTGTATTTGTTTAAATTCGACAAAAAATAGAAATTTTTATCAAAGCAACCTTTAAATTCAAAATCTCACAATCCAATTAAAATTATTGTTATTATTTTGTTGTCATAGTTATACAATTGTTTTGAAAATAATAACAAATATTTTGTCAAAGGTTACTTGTTCAACATATTTTCATTTCAAAATTTATGCAAAATTATAACTTGATTTAGAATAGACAATATTTTTTTTAAATATTTTGCTAGCGGCGAATAAAAAAAAGTATATGACGCACGGACTTAAGCTATTTTGGACTTAATGTGGGTGCAAATCTCGGCTTGCGCCTCGATTTGCAAGCTCCACATATGTCCAAAATCTCTAGCTTTACGTCCTAGCATCATAATGTACTATTTTATTCGCCTATATATTAAAGTGTTATTTTATTACTGTGATTTGCGGCCTTAAAGGTAGAAACACAACACGGACGATAACGTCGGACGATTAAAAAAACGTCAACAATTTCGCTGTTGTAACCACAACAAAAGCGTCAGCGTGAAAAGCTGTCAAAGATAAAATTGCATAAACTAATGCCGAATTCTTTTTGTCCAGAGCGAAAAAGTGATTTTGTTTCATAAAAAGAACATGAAAAAATATGATCCAGTTTTGTAGTTGTATTTGTGAACTGTCATTGAATATTTTTGGTAATTAATTGTATTCAATTAATTAGTTTGTTGTTAATTTTTAACCTAATACACGATTTAAACAATATTTTATTTAAAAAGTAACTATTTCACTATTAAAAAAATAATAAGTAAATGGCGTTTTGTTTGTTTACTAATTTTGGCAGATTTTTTAAATGTATTTGTATTCTTTATTGTGTTTTATGTTTTGCTCTATCTAAAAATCTAGATTCAAACAAATATTTTTTGGGCAAAAAAAATCACTTTTTTTGGTTAAATAGAACACGTAATGCCAAAAAAATTTAATCTCAGATCAAAAAGGGGCGTTTTAGGACAATTTTTTTGGCAAAAAGAATTCAACATAAAATACTTTGTTCTTTGTCAAAATGAATTTCACAAATTTCAATTTTAAAAATAATTAATTTTTACTAATAAATAAATAATTATAATTTTTCTACTAATAACTAATTTTAAAAATAAAATACAAATTATGAAAATATATAAATGAATAAAACCGAACTTTGAACATAAACTGAAAATTCAGTTGACAACTCAAAACAAAACGATTACAACCTCAGAAACGCGAAAAACATCATAAAATCATATTTTTCAGTTGGCGGCACTGTCACAATAACATTAAAAATTACCCTTGCAGCCAAATAAAAATAAAATCGATATCTGGCAATAATCATCGCCGACGATAAATTAGAAATAGAATCTAAGTTTTCTCCGACGAAAAAACCTTTTTCGTTTATCGCTCTATTTGTGTTTGAAATGTATGTATCCTGTGTATTCTAATGTTACTAACGTCGTCGTCGGACGTTTTCGCCCGTGTTGTGTTTCTAGCTTAAAGTGTCACTTTTTAACCATATATTTCGTTTTCATAACTACGTCCAAAAAAGTAAAAAACATTTGTATTTGTTTAAATTCTATAAAAAATAGAAATTTTTATCAAAGCAGCCCTTAAATTCAAAATTTCATTATCCAATTAAAATAGTTGTTATCATTTGTTGTCATAGTTATACAATAATTTAAAAAAAATAACAAATATTTTGTCAAAGGTAACTTGTTCCACATATTTTTATTTCAAAATTTATGCAAATTTATAATTTTAATTTAGAATAAACATTTTTGTTAAATATTTTGCTTGCTGGGAATAAAAAATAGTATATGATGCACGGACGTAAGCTACTTTGAACTCAATGTGGGTGCAAATCTCGGCTAACGCCTCGATTTGCAAACTCCACATTCGTCCAAAATCTTTAGGTTTACGTACTTGCATCATAATGTACTATTGTCTTGGGTTTTAAGTAAATAATGGAAATTTCTCATGCAAGTAGTAAAAAAAGAAAATTTTCTAATTTTAGAGGTCGACGTGATTCAAGAACTCATCTATCACCTGATCGTAGCCATGAGCGTGATACTAGTCCACGACGTCGTGGTCGGCTAAGAAGACAATCATCTTCGGCTGCCAGACAACCACGCTCACCTGATTCCAGCAGTTGTTGTAGTTCAAGGTTGATTATACGAAACAAAAGAATTTTATATATCTTCAAAAACTTGTTTATTTAAATTTATAGAGATCCAAGTCCGAGTGCACGTCCTGTTCCTCCAACAGAAGTTGCAACACGTCCTGCAATTCGACGTCAATCGACAACTGAAGAAATTTTAATAGCTCGTGGATTCCGTCGCCAAAGCACAACAGAAGAAATGATACGATGTAGAAACTTTCGCAGACAAAGCTCCCAAAGTGATGATGTAGTTCGGTAAGTTAGATTATAAAAGCTTTTGTATTAGGTTGGTGTCTGTAATATTTTATTTTGATTTTTATAAAAAAAAACTAGAAGTTCACGTGGCCGTCGTGATTCATGCGCACAAATAATAGACGGGACAATTGGTACAATGACAGTTGAAACAACAAGCACTTTTTTTGATTCAAGTACACAAACAGGTAAGCTTTTGACATATTTAGAGCTTTTTATAGGTATTACATACATATTTTCTTAGGCTATTTAAATATATAGAAAATACATATATCAGCATAAGCAAAAGCTTTAAGATTAAATAAAATTTATTAACTAATATCAATAAGAAATAAGCTTGCATAAATTTTTATTCAGTATATGGTAAATAATTTTAAAAAAATTCAAGACTGATAGATTAGACTTCAATCTTATCTTGCATAAGCTTGTGAGGTTTAAGGCAGAAGCTTTATGGTTATTTTTCTTTTCTTTGATATTATTATTTTTCCTATCATCATTAATGTAAATTTGGTCAAGTGACTTTAAATTTGCGTTAAATATAATCAACTATACTTTCCAGTTTTGACATATAAAGAGGATGGTAGAGTCGACAGATAGGTAGACACGACGAGCACTCCTGTTTTCTCAGTTAACGCATAACTGAGCACTTCGCTTTTCCAATTAACTGTTGATATTTTTTTTTAATATGTGCTGCTGATGTATTTAAATACAATCTCTAACTCGCCTTTATAATGTAGTTGAATATTTGTTTTGTTTTTTCATCATTGTTAAATTGGATGTTTAAACTTTTATTCTAAGATGATTAAAGTAAATTAAGTTAAAATGGCACCATCACACAATTTTTTTAAATGGAAGAGTTACTTCATAACAACCCTCCCCTCTTTTGAAAAATAGAAAGTTGGAAGAGATCATTCAATTTTTTCGTTAGATTTTAATGTAGAATGTATATTTATCCACGACTGCTAAAGAATATATGCTTTCCATGCGTATACCTTCCATTGTAATTGTATTAATTCCACAACTAGTGAATTTGATTAAAATTCTTTAACAGTTCCCTAGTTTATTAAATATTCCCCTAACAAAATAAACAACTCTCGCTATCTTTGATGTATTCATTTCAACTAGGAGGGCCCGGCGTGCTTCGCTACGCTTATAAATAAAATTTTTGCGTAGACATTTTGTTGGCGTAGAAGCAATGATTTCAAAAAGTGGTAATGAGAAATGCTAGCATATAATTTTTAATTTTTCTTTTTAAATATATGAATGAAAAATAATCAGAACTCTAGCTGACCAGTTCGGATCTATGAAAAATTAGCGATCAAATAAGTTAGAGATCAAATAAGCTTACTTGAAAACTTATTTGAACGCTAACTTTTCATATATCCGAACTGATCAGCTAGAGTTCTGATTATTGTTCATTCATATATTTAAAAGAAAAATTAAAAATTTTATGCTAGCATTTCTCATTACCACTTTTTGAAATCATTGCTTCTACGTCAACAAAATGTCTACGCAAAAACTTTATTTATATGCGTAGCGAAGCACGCCGGGCCCTCCTAGTATTAAAAATTCTAACAATCAAATTTACGATCTCAAACTATCATACCAAAGACACACATTACAAAATTGTCGCTGAAAAAAAAAATCAACAATCAATATTTTATTCTCTTTCATTCACAAACAATATATATTAAAAATTCTAACAACCAAATTTACGATCTCAAACTATCATATAAAACACACACATTACAAAATTGTCGCTGAAAAAAAAACACATTCATTCACAAACAATATATATCTAACTAAATATTCAACGTATTAATATATAAGATAAAACAACAAAGAAAAATAACGTCCTTACTCTACAAAATTGTCGCTATATATTAAAAATTCTAACAATCAAATTTACGATCTCAAACTACAATACCAAACACACACATTACCAAATTGTCGCTGAAAAAAAGATTCAATAATCAATATTTTATTCTCTTTCATTCACAAACAATATATATTAAAAATTCTAACACTCAAATTTACGATCTCAAACTATCATACCAAACACACACATTACAAAATTGTCGCTGAAAAAAAAACACATTCATTCACAAACAATATATATCTAACTAAATATTCAACGTATTAATATATAAGATAAAAACAAAGAAAAATAACGTCCTTACTCTACAAAATTGTCGCTATATATTAAAAATTCTAACAATCAAATTTACGATCTCAAACTATCATACCAAACACACACATTACAAAATTGTCGCTGAACAAAAAACACATTCATTCACAAACATTATTTATCTAACTAAATATTCAACGTATTAATATATAAGATAAAACAACAATGAAAAATAACGTCCTTACTCTCCTAGATCAATGCATAAACTGAAAAGAAAATATAAAATACTATAAACAAAGAAAAGATTAGGGCGATTCCATTTGATCCATTTGATTTGATTTGAGGGGAGGCAGTTGAATTCAAAAATACATTATAATTCGTCTATAACTTTTTTACTTATGATCCGAAAAATCCCAAAAATCTCTCAGATCTAGGTTACACTAATATCAGTTAGCAGTGAAAATTTGGAATCAGCGAAAATTCGAATAAAAAAGCCTTAGGCTGTACTAAGTACAAAGCTAGCGTATTAATATACAAGAAGATATGGCGATACAAACTTTTGCATGAAAACTGGAAAATAAACGAAATATTTTACAGTCGTGGATAAAATAGCATCTTGTATTCGCTTAGGATGATGGCAATTCTTCACTCGGATGATTTCCTCCACTCGCTACGCTCATTTCGGAAAACTTCATCCTCGTGATGAATTGCCTTCATTCTAAGCTCATACAAGAATCTACTATTCTCATAAATACTAATAGACAATTTTTAATACAATTCTTCATCGAAATTATTTACAAATTTTATTGATTTTTTAAATTATGTAATTGTAATTACTTAAATTAATTGTTTAGTGCAAACTTAATAATAAACTAGCAAAAGGATTTTATTCGTCGATGGTTTGTCACTAGCTAGCTTCTCTCTACCATTTGATTGAATTCTCCATTGTAGATATCGTTAAAACCATAATTTAAATATTTTAATTATTACCTTAAAATTTTAAAATTTCATTTCCTTACTTTTACCTCAACAACAAACATTTTATTATGCACATTTGAACAATTGCATGTATTTCCAGCACAATAATTTGATTACCTAACCTAATATTATATATTCTCCAAACAGAGAATACAATAAAAAAAGTTTTCCCTTCATAAAACTTTCATACAGTAAAACTAAGAATTAAGACACTAAAGTTTATATTATATTTATTTGTTAATATAATTATATTTACAAGCTAAATTTTACTACACTCATAACTCTGAAATACGTTTCTATTCATACAATTCGTTCATTACATTTTTGATTACTCCTATAAAATTATCACTAAATGTATATGACTTTTATAATCAGTGCAATTATTTCATAGGATATAACATTTCCAGAACTTTCTAGAACGAATTAAATATGAACTTTTTTTATAGTGGCTATGTTATATTTCCACTCACTGCAAAATTTGTTAGAAAGGGCCCTAGTTCTGTGCTGGTACTGAGCTGTTAAAGAACATGGTTTTGGTCCAATGCCGATAGTCCTTAATCAAACTGAATTGTGCACATATTTTAACTGTATGAATTTCTACCTGAAAAATTCTTGATATACCTGATATTTACCTAATATACTACTAATTTCTATTTGAAGAATTCTTGAATAACTCATCTCAGAGTATTATTAGATTGGTCCGAATACTACAGCTGTTGATCTATGTGTTGATATTTGACTATGCCGAGTAGCGTAAGACTTCTTCGTTATTCAGTTGGTATGTGGGATCACTCTTATACTCCTTTTTGTTTCTCTCTCTCATTTAAACTTATAATAATTCTGTACCCCCTATAATGATGAGTCTCAGGTTGAGTTTTCTCTTTTTAACAATCGGAGCCTTGGCTATGGTAAAATTTGATTTTAGCTCAACAGATTTACCAATGTGTTTATCAAATTGAACTCATCTCAAGGATGTTGCCTATAAATTATTTCTGGCTAGAATAACTTTTTCGTTCTAAACATCAAAATGGAGGGATCAGTTTTTATTGTTTTGAAAATTTTTTTATTTTTGATCTACGGGTGTGACAACCCCGCGTACCCCAGTCCCTGCTATTGGCATACGAGTTAACGTGAGATATCACATACCACTGGCAATAGCAGTGAGATATTACTAGCCAAGGTAACATCTTAGGGGTGGTGGCGGGTAAACTGTATTCAGTCAACGGTAGCACCCTCAATCTTAGCTGTGAAATAATCCTTGATGATGAGACGCTTTTGATTCCTTGAAGAAACGCACCTTCATATACCTATGTGTGGGCTTTAATCTTCAAGAAAGACGGTGCGTCACAGGATCAAGGAATATGCAACCGGATGGATTATTGGCAACTACATTTTTGTTTTGTTTCAGCAAATTTTTGTAAAAATTTGCTATTTACTTTTTAATTTACTTTTATATTCTCTATTCTATCATAAAATATTGGCCTATGTCATATTTTGTCAGTGATAGGATTTTTTGTTTAGTTATCCATTCTTTAGCAAAAAATATAAAAAACAAAAAAAGAAAGATTTACGTCCATCAACACCTCTGAACGTATGTTGTTGTGGGACCTGGGTCTTAAAAGGTTTTTATGTGTTATTGTGACACATATTGTAATTCCTACTACACCACACATTTTATTAAAAAAAAAAATAGGCGGAGTTTTATTTACGGGAGTGTCTAACCGCACCACACACGGGTCACACGGGAAATCATGTTATATGCTATTAAAAAAGAAATACGTGTACACCACCAAATAATACGATAATAAAATCCGATACATAAGATATATTTATAATACTTTACTTATGCATTTTCATGGGGAGTTATGGTGATTTTTTTCAATATTTTAATTTATTAATTAAAATCACTAAATAATTATTTGCAACATACAAGGGTTACACGGGAAATTATGTGATACGAAAAAATAGTGAAAATTGCGTACTAAATACTATTTGTAGTACGATTTTGATTAAAATTTGATTTGGCAGGCTTTAATATTGTTTATTATTAGAAACAAAATTGCAATTTGGTCAGCTAGATCAAATAAATTCAAACTGAAAGGCTTATATACTATTCGCACATCACACGGGAAAATGTGTCATACGAAAAAATATGTTTATTATTAGAAATAAAATTGCAATTTGGTCCAGCTAGATCAAATAAATTCAAACTGAAAGGCTTAAATACTATTCGCACATCACACGTGTTACACGGGAAAATGTATCATACGAAAAAATATGTTTATTATTAGAAACAAAATTGCAATTTGGTCCAGCTAGATCAAATAAATTCAAACTGAAAGGCTTATATACTATTCGCATATCACACGGTTTACGCGGGAAAATGTGTCATACGAAAAAATATGTTTATTAACTTAGAAACAAAATTGCAATTTGGTCCAGCTAGATCAAATAAATTCAAACTGAAAGGATTAAATACTATTCGCACATCACACAGGTTACACGGAAAAATGTGTCATACGAAAAAGTAGTCAATAATACGTCGGATTACTATTTCTAGTACGATTTTTATTAAAATGTGATTTGGTAGGCTTTGAAAATGTTTATTTTTAGAAACAAAATTGCAATTTGGTCCAGCTAGATCAAACAAATTTAAACTGGTTACTCGGGGAATTGTAGAAAGAATAGTGAATATTACGTACTGTTTACTATTTCTAGTACGATTTTGATTTACGTTTATTATTAGAAATAAAATAGCAATTTGGACCAGCTAGAGAAATACCTCGATATGGAAGGCTCAATTACTATTTGCACCACACACGGGCTACCCGGGAAATTATGTAATACGAAAATTTATGTACTGATTACATTTTTATAGTACGATTTTAATAGCTTAAATGCTATTCGAGGCTTAAATACTAAAGTAGGCTTTGAAAATGTTTATGGTTAGAAATAATTGTTTGAAGGCTGACCACCATTAGGGGTCACGGTGTTTATGACACCACTAGCGTATAAACCTCTAGACACATTTTGCCCCCAGCTGTATATAGAATTTTAACAGGTATTTACGAAGGTCTGTTGTTAACCTTTAGCTACAAAAAACATCAAAAATGTAAATTTTAGTTCGTGAAAAAGGTGCAGTTTAAAGTTTAATAGTCAATACTATCTGTTCAGTACAAAAAGAAGTGATATGCTGTGTCAAGTAGAAGCGAGTGTAAAACAAAACATTTCCAAATAGTTAGGTGTTCTACATGTTTGAAATACTAACTTTGTCACTCGGATTAAAGATTAGAATTAGAAACAACTTCAACTAACTAGGTATTAAAACGAATGTTTCTAGTAAAAATAAAAGTACAAAATAATATTTATTTATTTATTTTTATTCGAATGCAAAATGTGGAATGCGATATTTATACGATCGACTGAATCGAGAGAAGTGCAGAACCATCACAAAACCTCAGTGACAGTTAAGACTTTTATTTAATGTGAAATATTATGTACAAAATGAAAATTCTATAAAAGAAATGCAAGCTAATTTATTAGTTGGTTCCGCACTTCTCTCGATTCAGTCGATCGTATAAATATCGCATTCCACATTTGCATTCGAATATAAATAAATAAATAAATATTATTTTTTACTTTTATTTTTACTAGAAACATTTGTTTTAATACCTAGTTAGTTGAAGTTGTTTCTAATTCTAATCTCTAATCCGAGTGACAAAGTTAGTATTTCAAACATGTAGAACACCTAATTATTTGGAAATGTTTTGTTTTACACTCGTTTCTACTTGACACAGGATATCACTTCTTTTTGTACTGAATAGATAGTTTTGACTATTAAACTTTAAACTGCACCTTTTCCACGAACTAAAATTTACATTTTTGATGTTTTTTTTAGCTGATACCACCAGTTTTTGTAGTAAATAATAAATTTTATGAGCTTGGATTATAATGAAATAAATAATAAAAGTATAACAAGTTTAACGATTGATTGAATTATTTCCAATTTTTCGTTGACCAGTCCTTCGTGCGCTTCTAATTTTAGGTTTCGTGGTGCTCTAATGCTTCATCTGCAACTAGGGAAAGAGTTCAACAGAACAATTGACAACTCATTTTCACTCCTTGAAGCTTTCTGGATATCTGGATCTATTAATTGTAAAACATCCATCTCAGCAAGATACAGTGAAATGATCGGTGCAAAATTTTGTCTATTAATAAAAGAAATAAATATCAACCATACATAAAATACCTAGGAACTAAACGAAGATATGACCTACGATAGGCTACGATTCTAAACGAAGAGATTGATACCACTTGCGTGTTTGTATCAGTAGAAATCTTACGATAATATACTTGCAAGCTAACTACAACGTTTCAAACAATTTTCTTAAAAAACGTAATTCATTGACAATGAACAAGAAGATTTTTCGAAACGTTTGGTAATGATTAAGGAATACAAATAAAAATGGCTACAAACAATAAATATTTTTTAAGTAATATTAACATTTTTTTCGTATGACATTATTTCCCCTGCGTGGTTCAAATGGTAATTAATTAAGTCTTTCAGATCGAAGTTATTTGATGTAATTGGCCCATGATTGAAATTTTATTTTACAATAATCAATTTTCAAAGCCTACTAAATCAAATGTTAATCAAACCGTTCTTAAAAAAGCAATCAGTGTGTAATTTTGATTATTTTTGGTATGAGATAGTCTCGTGTATAACCAGCCCGTGTGTGGTGCAACTAGTAACTAAGTCTTACAGATCAAAATTATTTAATCTAGAGATGGTTCAAATGAAATTTCATTTCTAACAATAAACTTTTCCAAAGCCAACTAATCCAAATTTTAATCAAAACCGTACTAGAAATGATAATCATCACCCAATATTATCATTTTTTCGTATGAAAAAATTTCCCCTGAAACTCGTGTGCTGTTCGAATAGTAATTAAATCTTTTAGATCGAAATAATATAATCTAATTAACTCAAATTGCAATTTTATTTCCAACAATAAACATTATCACAGTTAACAAATTAAATTTTAATCAAAATCGTGCTACAATCGTACATGACATAATTTACCATGTAGTCCGTGTATGTTGCGAATAGAAATAAAAAGAACCGTACTACGTGTATCACCCGTGCCACACCCATGTGGTTGCCCGTGCCACACCCATGTGACTACCCGTGCTACACCCGTGTGACACCCGTGTGACACCGGTGTGACACCCGTGTAACACCCGTGTGGTGCGGCTAGTGTCGCTCTTTATTTACGATAAAATTCAACCCATTTATTGAAAATTATAAAATTTTGTAATGATAAATATCGAATTTCCTATACACAAAAAGCTGAAAAAAAATTCAAACAAAATAAAAACAAAACCACAAAAAAGTAAAATAGAAGAGGTCAGCTGTTTTAAAGTATTTAGTCAAATTTATTTCAAAATATATTGTCCACTTAAAACGGCCGTAGTTAAGCAAGTAGGTAAGTAGCTAAGCAATAGGTGCAATCGCACTGGGCCCTTTATTTTTTGGGGCCCCCCAATAGTAAATACATACATGGCTGAAAATTTTTTATTGGTTTTATATCGAGAAAAACGATATACGTGTTCGAGGATTTTATTATTTTTTGTGGAAAATATAGCGATTCAAAATTTCGAGAATTTCGTGATTTTTGGTTTGACGAGCTATTTTCAAATATTCATAACCTCGGTTCTATTAAAGATAGAAACTTTTAATTAATTTAATTAATTAATCAACTAATTTTAAAGTTAAAAGATGCTAGTTTAAAAAATAAATAAAATTAATAAAAGTTATTAACAAATTCCTATTGTTATAAACAAATAAAATTGTCCAAATCGATCTTTAGTCGTTGCCCCACCCACGAAATGAGTTTTTAGTATGACCATCGTATTTTACGTTTCATTTCCTATAAAAACGTATTTTTAATTAATGGTGAAAATAGTTTTACTGTTAGAAATAAATTAAATTACCAAGCGCGAGACAACTATAAATTCCAGAATGACCCATATTCTTTTACATACCGAACAGATTAAAAGATATGCTTGTTCGAGGATTTTTTCTTTTTTTTTAGAGGAAATAGAGCGGATCTAAATTTCGAGAAGTCCGTGATTTTTGGTTTGAAGACTTATTTTAAAAGATTCATAACTTTGGTTCTGGTAGCCTATCTTGATATTTTGTCTGTTTTATTCTAAAGGATAAAAATTATTATTTATAAAAGCTATTAACAAATTGCTATTGTTATACACAAATAAAATGTTAAAATCGATTTTTAGTAATTATCTAGCAAAAATAAAGTGTTTAGTATGACCATCGTATTCCACGTTCCATTTATGATAAAAAACGAATATTTAATTAATGGAAAAATGAGTTTTCAGTTTTGACGCTATTCTAGTAAACCATTACTTAAAAATGAGTAAATTTTTTACTGTTTTGATTTCAATTCTTTTGGTTTCTAATTTAATAATTTATCATAAATTTCGTCTAAAAATTTGTTATCATAAAAAAAATTGCATTTCCTACGCGAGATTAAAACATTTTACGTGAGTGAAAATTTGTTCACGAGACGCGTTAGCGTCGAGTGTAACAATTTATAATACTGCCCTGATACGGAGCCACGTTATAATCTTTGGACCTTTACTACTAATATAAAAAATAGAATTTGCGCGGGATACAGCTTATCCCCACTCGAATCTTGAGATTGGGAATCTCTCACTATTTTTTTTCTAAATTTACTCTAACATTCTAAAAGGGATGATTAAATTAAGATTAATATACATATTTTTAGTAAATACCTTAAGTTATTTTTGTTGATTGATGTCATCAATATTCGGTTGTTCTAAGTTATTTCTTTGATTTTCCAATATCATTTCTTCCTTATGTTCTGTCAAATTGTAATATTTCCATATTCTTTTTGTCTTCAATTTTTCGTTTGTAATAAAACCTTATTTTTACTATTATAGTAATTAATACTACAGCGAAAAAGTTTGTAAATTTTATTTTAATTTAAATCGTATTCCATTAGTTTTTCACATCAATAACAAAATAATAATTTGTTTTTATAATTTTTGACACAATTTTTTTATAATCAATTCAATCTTTGGTTCACGTTTATAATAGAAACACTTTTGTTTGAACACATATTTGAGTTTTTAAAATTCAAATCAATTAAACTTGAATATGATATATTAAACACAGCAAATTATTTTAATATTTATTTATTTATTCGCTATTTTTACTTACGGACGTTTTCTTACAATTTTATTGTTTTGAAGCAGAAAATGGAATGGATTAATTTTCTCCAAATTAAAAATCGCAAAAATGTGATTTTGCTTTTTGACCTCTTCTAATCAATCGTGTAATATTCGAAATTCAGCAAATGATTAACAACGACGTCTGTTCATTAGTATTGGAAATAAAAATTTAGTACGTTCGTTTGCTTTTTATAGTATATTCAAAATTTAACTAGCAGTTAAGTTTTAGAAAATTTTAAAATTATTATTAATGTAAAAATGAACGGAAACTAATGAAATGCATTTTTATTGAATTGAAAACGAAGATGAATTTGGTTTTATTATTGTTTTGCGATTATTGCGATCGTTACACCATGAATTCAAGGTAGAAACCAAGATTTCTACTCTTGAAATCACAAAAACGTCGCCATCCCCTCCATGACAGAAACCACCAAAGCACTATTAAACTCAAACTAATAATAGAAATTCTAATAACTAATAAAAAAAATTATAATAACTATAGTAATTTAAATTTAACACCTATTTAAATTCTAAACACCGAAAATTAAATTTATAACTATAATAACTAATAACTAAGAATATAGGTTTAATTTAGGAAAACTAATAATTCTAACACTAAATTTAATTTTATAAAAAAAAATACATTGAAAAACTTAGGCTTGGTATATAGGAAACAGACGCTAGAGATTTCGATGGTAAAACCCGCAAAATCATGACTCGCAATCACCAACAATAGTAAAACCAATTCTCAACAAAAAAATGGAGTTAGTACACTGTAAATGTAAAAAAAAATGAAAGTACAAAAACGAAAAAAAAACAACGAACGCCCAATTCGAAAACATACAAGATTTTTTTGTAAAAACACCGACGGACCACCGTCGTAGCCAATCTTTGCTGAATCTTTCACAAAAATTCCTAAAACATTATATATGTAAAAGTATAATCTATTTATTTAATTTCAGATATACTGAAATAATTATATATACCTAAAATTAGTTATTGACGATAGCACCCCTAAAATATATTTATTTATTTTTAAAAAAATTGAAAAATAAAAAATATTCAGAAAGGATGTTTATTTATTGGATGCACCGTCCTAGCTCAAAATATTGATTTATTTTAAAAAAAAATAAAAATATTTATTTATATCTTGATGTCTTGCTTATTAAGAAAATTTATTTATTTAGCTACCTAAAACTATTTAGATTCTAAAAAAAATTATTTATTTACCTAAAATTATTTAATTACGAAAATTTACTTTATTTAATAAAAAATTTTATTTATTTAATTCTTGAAAAATTTGTTTGATTTATTTTATTTTTTATTTAATAATATAAGAGATTCACAAAATCAAGATTCGTCTGGAGACAATTTAAAAAGTAAGTATGGCTACAATATCCATATTGTTTAAACCTAAAATATCGCGTTCGCGAGCCCACTCCAACCATGCATGTGAGAACCTACTGGAAAAGCCCCTAACGACCAGATTCTACAGAACAGATTCTCCCCAACCTAATAAAACAATCACAACTGTCACGATTAGACACTAGGTCCATTTCTACTGACCCAGTTGTGCTTGTTTAACCTACAAATAAATTACAACTAAACCTAATGCGAAAGTTGTAGAACGCTCCCGAGCACCAGACTTCAAATCCTAAACTCTATGAAAAAATTGATCTATTGAAAAGCTAAATGGAAAAGTGGAAAAGTTTTTGAATTTGTATGAGGTGAAGCCTCCGATCCTGAAAGCAAAGGTACAATTGGTTCTTCCCTTCATTACACCGAAGAAGCCTCTGAGCAAAGAATGGTACTACTGGTTTGCACCTAAGTACAAACACAGCAACACCACTCCTCGTCCCTGAGAACCTCCTCGCCGAATGAAGAGAAGAAACCAATGTTCTTCGATCGCATAACCCCGATGGCCATAGGCGATCTAAGAACGACATCAATGTTAAGGGGATAAGCCCCATGGATGGCTTTTTAGGCCTACCGCTGGGAAAAGTGAGTCAATAAACCTAAATACTACATAATTTATCCATAATCTAAATAATTTCTTATTTAAAAATGCTAAATCGAAACATGAAATACATAATACGTGTTAATAAAGTTTTACATGAAATTAATTAAATTTAATCTTCAGACTAAATAATAAATTGGTAATTTAAAAAAAAATTACGATTATTTTAAATTCAAAACTAAGCTTACTAATTTTTAGGTTATTAATTCTAATATATTTGTTCAGGTCAAATTTTTCGCTTTACTTATTGTATTCAAAACAAACAACAAAAATAAATGTTAGCTAAAAATAATTATTTCTATATTTATCTTATTTTTTAAATTAATCGCAATAAAAAATAATTTTAAAAATGGTGGTAACTAAAATGGACTCATACGAGATATGTATACCTACGTCAGCGGATCAATATGATGACAAATGTGAAGATACCGATCTGGATCCGGCCCACTCCATAAAGCTAATGGGAATTAATTATTTTCAATGTACTTCCATAAACATAGACCAATAATACTTTGATAGTAGTGACGAAAGACTTAAACTTATATAAAATTGTTGAAAAACTGTTTGGTCAATGTTAACCTTTATTACGTCAATAACATCCTAAAACTCATAAAAACATGACTTAACCACAAAAAATTCTTTCGCCAAACGAATTGTGTTGCAATAGAAAACCTACCTAGACTTTCAGGTTTGACATAAATTATTTTGTATATATATATGAGATACACAAAATAATTCATGTACAAATCATAAAATCTAATAAGGCGTACTGCAATAGAAGTCGTTTTGGCCAAAAATGAACATTATATTAGCCAAAATAAAAATATTTCAACATTTCCGTACAAGTTCAAAAGTTTATAGAACTGTAATGAGACATGTTCTATTGACATCCATTCTATAGTGTGAATAATACATAAATCAATACCTCGGAATTGTAACTCACATTAAACCAATGACGAATATGGGGATCGCGTATGAGTGCATTGAAAAAAGCCAGCTAAACACTTACTAAATCTAACCATAATCAAAAAAACATACAATTAATTTCATATATAAATTAATTGCATCATCCAAAAATATGTACAATATATAAACAATTATATGTACAATATGTACATGGTAGCATAAAAAAATTTCAAAAAAAAACTGCTTCCCCAAAACGGTTTTCTTTTTTCCAAATAAAAAAACAATTAGTATTACTAAAAGCAAATGACAGCACAAAAAACAATCTCCAAAAAAAATTGCTGTCCCAAAACGGTTTTTTCCAAAATTAAAAAAAATATCAAAATTCAAAATATATAATTTCCTAATCAAAACCAAAACGAAACCAATAACTGGTTTATTTCAAGATACACAAAAAGCTGATTGACAACCACGGCCCAAACCGGTTGCCACCACCCTATTACCAAAAAAAAACCACAACTGGTTTATCCTAAAACTTACAAAGAGAAACGCGGAATTCTTTAAATTTTCGAAAATATAAATTTAGAGTACTTATGATAAATATACACATGAACACCCTAGAAACTAAACCTTTATTTTTTTCCTCTAGCTTTTTAACAAAATTTAGCCAAATAAACCGACGCGAAAATAAACTATATATAGATATTAATTAATCTGAATTGAAATAATCAATTAATATATAAATATATAAATATAATAATATGAAATGTTCCACAAAAAAAAGTTTTTTTTTCAAAAAAAAAAACCGGCTTGCCAACGCCCAACCTGGAAAATATTTTCCCACCAAATTATTTATATATATATCTAAAAAAAAAGCTAACGGGTCCCTGTTTCGGCGCCACGTTATAATACTGCCCTGATACGGAGCCACGTTATAATCTTTGGACCTTTACTACTAATATAAAAAATAGAATTTGCGCGGGATACAGCTTATCCCCACTCGAATCTTGAGATTGGGAATCTCTCACTATTTTTTTTCTAAATTTACTCTAACATTCTAAAAGGGATGATTAAATTAAGATTAATATACATATTTTTAGTAAATACCTTAAGTTATTTTTGTTGATTGATGTCATCAATATTCGGTTGTTCTAAGTTATTTCTTTGATTTTCCAATATCATTTCTTCCTTATGTTCTGTCAAATTGTAATATTTCCATATTCTTTTTGTCTTCAATTTTTCGTTTGTAATAAAACCTTATTTTTACTATTATAGTAATTAATACTACAGCGAAAAAGTTTGTAAATTTTATTTTAATTTAAATCGTATTCCATTAGTTTTTCACATCAATAACAAAATAATAATTTGTTTTTATAATTTTTGACACAATTTTTTTATAATCAATTCAATCTTTGGTTCACGTTTATAATAGAAACACTTTTGTTTGAACACATATTTGAGTTTTTAAAATTCAAATCAATTAAACTTGAATATGATATATTAAACACAGCAAATTATTTTAATATTTATTTATTTATTCGCTATTTTTACTTACGGACGTTTTCTTACAATTTTATTGTTTTGAAGCAGAAAATGGAATGGATTAATTTTCTCCAAATTAAAAATCGCAAAAATGTGATTTTGCTTTTTGACCTCTTCTAATCAATCGTGTAATATTCGAAATTCAGCAAATGATTAACAACGACGTCTGTTCATTAGTATTGGAAATAAAAATTTAGTACGTTCGTTTGCTTTTTATAGTATATTCAAAATTTAACTAGCAGTTAAGTTTTAGAAAATTTTAAAATTATTATTAATGTAAAAATGAACGGAAACTAATGAAATGCATTTTTATTGAATTGAAAACGAAGATGAATTTGGTTTTATTATTGTTTTGCGATTATTGCGATCGTTACAAATTTCAGGAAAAAGCAGCGTTTTCATCTCTTTCTGCAAAATGTACTATTATTAATTTTCACGACTGTATTTGAAAATATTTTTCAAGTTACTCGTTTTAAAAGAACGCATTAAAGGAGTGATATAAGGAGCGTTTTAAATTCTGGTTTAAATTTAATACAGTTAATATTAGTACAGTACTACATATTAATTTTAGATTAAACGATTCGTTTGTATATCGAAATTTGAGCTGCTGGTTACGCGGATATTGTTTGAAAACATATATATTGGGGAGAGTGCAGTTAGCGTGGTTCATATTTTTCACCGATGGTTCAAAACGAAATTATCTCACAACTAGCTTCTAGAGTTTTACATATACCTATTAGTAAGGAATATTAAATCACCGAAGTACTTTTCCGTAATGGTAGATTCTTCACCGGATGTTTGCAAAAAGCCAGTTGTTCATTATTATTCGGTATGTTAAAATAAAGGACCAAAAGCCAAGTGTACAAGAAACTTTCTTAAGCTTTGTAAATATATTGATCTAAACTGGCGAAAATTTAGCAAACGTCCTTATTGAGCAATTAAACTATTAGGAATCGAAATTTCTGATTGTTGTGGTCACTCGTATGACAACGCAAGCAATATGAAAGGAGAATATAAGGGAATGAAATGTTGAATTTTAGAAATTAATCAGAAAGCAAGGTATACGCATGGTATACGTGGTGGACACAAAATTATTCTAGTGATAGGAGATAGTGTCAAAAACACTATTAAAAGTCAAAATTATTTTCCTAATTAAATAATTTATATAAGAATTTTGCTACATCGATAGAGCGATTTGCCATTCAAGCAAAGTATTTCAATGGAAATATCGCTTTAACAGTATAAAAGCCGTGAAACATCTCTAGATAAAAGAAATTAGTTTTGCATTAGTTGAACTTAAGAATAGCTATCCAGATTGTAAAACTCTTGCTGTATCTTAAAAAAAACAAATAAATTCTTATGAATTTATTGTATTGACAACAATTTGGTATCACTTGTTATCAAAGCTTCACATGTTCAGCCAATTGCTTCAACAAAAAAATATTTCAATCAATATTGCATTACAACATACAAGGGCTATGTTACTATCGCTTGCTGACTTAAAAAACTTTTTCCAATAGGTTATAAAAGAAGCACAAGAAATACCGTAAGTATTAAATGTAATAGCACAGTTTGCCGAACGGCCTGCACGTAATACCCAAATATTAACAAGTAGAAACAGAGAATGTTTTGATAAATCACCAGAACCTAGCCGAGTACGTAATCTCAAAAGATTAGCGGACTATTGTTATTATACAGATCCAAAAAATAAAGAAAATGATAAATATGCCGATATAGAATCTATTAGTACAGATGATATACCAAATGACGGAATTGAACTCCCACAAGAAGAAATTAAACTAATTCAATGCTGTGATGATATCGATCGGTGAGCTCATTCCTGAAATTGATGATAAGTGTAGTCATCTAAATCTTACTGCTGAAAATAAATTTAAACAGTCTTATTTTAAAAAATGAATCGATACTGTGATAATTTCATTGCAAGAACGATTTGAAGCTAAAAGCTGAAAGCTATGATTACAAATGAATTCAATACTGGTTGTGCAAATCTGGTCAAACACTTAGGAATCGATATTGAAGACTCCACGTTCAAAAATGAACTTTCTATTTTAAGATATATTTTAGCAGATAATTATACTATTATGGAGAATTTAGAATTTATTTTAGAAAGGAATTTGGAAGAATTTTGTATGCATCTAAATGTAGGCATCGTTTATAGAATAATTTTAACAATACCAATTACCTTGGTAGCTCATTGTGAACGGTCGTTTTCAAAACTGAAATTAATTGAAAATTATTTACGGTCTACAATGTCACAAGAAAGGCTTTCTTGATTAGCAATACTGACAATTGAAAATGCAACAGCCAGAACAATTAGTTATAATTACATAATTGATGAATTTGCCAGCAAAAAGCTAGGAAAATTCCTTTATAATTTCTACATATTTTTTTAAGTAAAAAACAATAAAAATGAATTCAATAACATTTAAAAAAAATTTTTATATGCCATTTAGACTGGCCGCCATATTGAATTTTGCAAAAATCTTTTAAATGTCAAATATGGCATTAATTTTCCACCGCAGAAACCCCATATTATATATCGTTGGAAAGGTCTCAGGCCAAGAAAGGCTCTTAGACTATAATTGCCGCCATTTCGGACCGGTGGCCATGTTGAATAGTGCAAAAACCTTTCAAATGTTAAATATGACACTAAGAGAGCATCCATTTAACATTTTTTTTTGTGTTAACTAAAAAAAAAATAAAAAAAAAAAAAAATGAAAAAAAACAAAAATTAAATAAAAAGGGTTAAGAAACCCTGAAAATAAAATCTTTAAAAAAAAAAAACAAAGCGCACTGAAAAGGAAAAAATAAAATAAAAAAATTAGAAAAAAAAATTAAAAAAAAAATTAAAAAACAAAAACAAAAAACATAAAAAAAAAAATTAAAAACAAAAACAATATAAACTAAAAACAAAAAAAAAACAAAAACAAAAATTAAATAAAAAGGGTTAAGAAACCCGTGAAAATAAAATCATCTTTAAAAAAAAAACAAAAAGCTCATTGAAAAGGAAAAATTAAATAAAAAAATTAAAAAAAAATTAAAAAAAAACATAAACAAAAAAAAAACAAAAAAAAAATTAAATAAAAAGGGTTAAGAAACCCTGAAAATAAAATCTTTAAAAAAAAAACAAAAAGCGCACTGAAAAGGAAAAACTAAAATAAAAATATTCGAAAAAAATAATGCAAGAGTTTCGAATAGGAATAGCACACTTAAAAGTAAAATAAAATAAAAATTCAGGAATAGTTGAGCCAAAAGATAACTCGGGCCGCATATTGATGCAAGACCTTAGTGGTCGCATTGCGGTCTTAAATAAAGTAAAGGTCACAACACATTTTGAACAAAAAAGATTTTAAACGAGTGTGTTTTTATATCGTTGTTATGCATATTTTATATTCTCTAAATAAAGTACTCTCAGATGTTCCTTGTTCTCACACCCGTAGAACAATTATCACCATTGCTGGTGTCGGAGGCTGAGCCTATGGCACACTTTTGCTGCTTGCCGAACTTAATCAGTCAACCATAAAATCGCGGATCCGTCACACTCATGTTTGAGCTAAATTGTATATTTGTGTATTCTCAAAATATAAATCGCGTTCTTTTGATCAACTACTCGATAGATAGATACTATTGTTGGGCGTGCATAGCTTCCATTCACAAAAACATGAGAGATCTCTAAGATCCTATTGTGGAAGGCGGAAGCCCTTATTTTTTAATACTGTCGTGTCTTACCAGTTGCAGTCGCTTTCAAAGACTAGAACACAATTAGCACTCGAAGTTGTTTGGGTCTTTAGAAACCCAGGTCTTCGGCGTGAAAGCTCGTTGCGCTTTCCACCACACCACAGAGACGCTCCAACATCAACTAGTATTATCTCTTAATCTTAAATTGTTCAAATCGAAATAAAAACACACTCGTTTAAAATCTTTTTTGTTCAAAATGTGTTACCTTTACTTTATTTACGACCCCTATGCGACCACTAAGGTCTTGCATCAATATGCGGCCCGAGTTATCTTTTGGCTCAACCATTCCTGAATTTCTATTTTATTTTACTTTTAAGTGTGCTATTCCTATTCGAAACTCTCTTGCATTATTTTTTTCGAATATTTTTATTTTATTTTTTCCTTTTCAGTGCGTTTTTTGTTTTTTTTTTTGAAAGATTTTATTTTCAGGGTTTCTTAACCCTTTTTATTTAATTTTTGTTTTTTGTTTTTTTTGTTATTTTTTTTAATTTTTTTTTTAATTTTATAAGCTTGGCTTGCTTTGATCAATGTTTTTTACGTTGAACATAATTTTATGAAATTGAAAAATGAAAGTATAATCTGACTAACAATTACATTTGTGTATCAAAATTATATATATTGGAATTTAACACATCATGGGCACTTAGTCGGCAACACGTTTGCAATAGTGATTTGCAAATGGTAGCAATGCATTAATACCAATGAATTTAACACCGAAAGAAAAAATCTTGGTTGATTCAAACATGTTGCATTGTTAATCGAGCATTAAGTGAAAATTGGGGAATTAAATACGTTTGCGATAGAATCAACCAACGCTTCGGATTTAAATTAACAATTTAACCGTTGTTGATATATTTTTTTATAAGCATCACAAACATATTTGATTTAACCATGTTTGTAGTTGAGTCAACTATGGTTTCATTTTCGAACAACGATGCCGTGGTTAATTTAATTTTCAATAGTAATATTGAATACGTTTGTGATAGAATCAAGCAATACTCCATATTAAATCTATTGGTTTGGTACATCTTTGTTTTGTTTTTGCTGCTATCGATGTTTGTATGGGTTCGTTTTTTTCGTAAATATAGTATTTGAAATTTTTTATATTAGAAGTGTGTATTTCGCATCAATCCCGACAAACATTTTTATGCATAAAGCTAGCGTTCGTATATTTACGTTCTAAATAGGAAATGAATGAGTGTGATTTTGTTTGTAAAGGATGCGTCTATTTTTACGCCATTTTTTTAATGATACAATTTAAAAGACCGAAATTCAGAAATCAAAAAATTTAAATATTTGAATTATGTGTAGAAAATAATACTATTTTCCATAATTTTCTCATTATTATGAAACATTAAATTAAAATATCGATAAATGGACATGATACAAATAAAAAATATTAAAAAAATATAATAATTTTTTTAAATCACCAAAATTAATTATAGAAAGGGCCTGTTTCTTTAGCGATATTGTTGTTATAACATTAACTGAAAAATTCCTTTCGCACATAATTTTATATGTAACTAATATTAAAATTATTCAAATCAATTAAACACATCTAAATTATTTCCTAAACTAAAATGTTAAATAAAACCAGCCATGTTAGAATATATAAAAACTTTTTATTTTTTTATTCTTTTGTTTATTATTTTTCTTTATTTTGTTTATTAGTTTCTCCTGGTTTTTTATTTTAGCAAACACAATAATTTTCAAACAAAAACATAAACAAACTGAACTGAAAAACATGAACAAGAAAAATTGATCACGCCGTTGTTGATTTAAATAATGAAAATTGTTACGTTTTATAAAATAAATTGACAATGCTACATTGGTTAAAATAACCACGTTCGTATTAGACGCAAAATCAAACAAGCTTTGTAGTTGATTCTACCAACGTTTTTTTTTCGGTGATATATCTTCCCGCCCGCAGGAACAGAAATAAAATTTAAAATATTGGATCTATGGGTGTGCCAACCCCGAGGACTTTAGACCCTGCTATTGGCAAATCAATTAACGTGAGATATTGTATACTACTGGCAATGGCAGTAGATGTCACTGATATAAGTGAATAAGTGATATTTTAGGGTTGCTAGCGAATGAACTGTTTTCACTCCAGGATAGGACCTTTAGTCTTAGTTATGGAATATTCTTTGACGATGACAAGCTATTTTTTTAAAATAAAATGTGTTTTGGGTACTAAAGGAATTACAATCTGTGTCATATATGCTGGATTGAAAAAACAATAAGTTACATGATCCCTACATTCCCTCATTATTCCCTCAATGAGTTACATGTAGTAACCCAATTTTAGCTTTGCTTTCCTGCAAATTTGAAAAAAAGTATTTTATTTTTATTTCCTCCATCCTATCATGAAATATTGCCCTATGTCGTACATTATTATGTGAAATTATTTATTATGTAGTTTTCTATTCTTTAAAAAGAATATGAAAATCCGAAAAAAAAGGAAATTTTCGTCCATCTACGTCTTAAAAAGCATGATGTTGTGGAACCTAGGTCTTAAAAGGTGTGTTGTTGTGACACATATTGTAATTCAAAATATGTCAAATACTTTGAAATTGCACAAATTTTTTTGAAGTTTTCGGTGAAAAAGATGATGAACAATGTCATTGAAGCTACAATTTTGAATAGAAAATTCGAAGGGGAAGATGTAGTGTTACCACGTATTCCAATGATCAAAACAGATATGGAATTTGAATTCAAACGTTTAGTCTTCAAAGCAACTATTGCAATGACCATCAACAAAGCACAAGGACAGTTACTGCAAGTATGTGGACTAGATTTGGAGCATCCGTGCTTCTCACACTGTATGTGGCTAACGCATTAGGAAAACCTTCTGATTTATTCGTGTACGCACTAGACGGAAAAACAAAAAATATAGTGTTCCCACAAGCTGTACTTGAATAAATAAACAGAATTAAATTGACATTTTGAAATTCTTTCCATATTAAAATAAATACATAAGTTGCAATAAAAATGACACAATGTAAATTGAATGTTATCATAACGAGTTTTTCAAATTTTCTTTCTTATGAGATAGCGGCAATATGCGACGGGTATAATGTTAAATAAACAACACTTTTACACAATTTAGTGTAAAAAAAAAAATTTTGTGAGATTTTGTGAGTGATTAAGATCAAAGTAATTATTGTAATTCACTTGAATTTTGCAATTTTTTTTATAATAAAATGTGTTGTGAGTAGGAATTACAATATGTGTCACAATAACACATAAAAACATTTGAAGACCAAGGTCCCACAACAACAAACGTTCAGAGGTGTTGATGGACGTAAATCTTTCTTATTTTGTTTTTTTATATTTTTTGCTAAAGAATGGATAACTAAACAAAAAGTCCTATCACTGACAAAATATGACACAATATTTTATGATAGAATAGAGAAAATAAAAGTAAATTAAAAAGTAAATAGCAAATTTTTATAAAAATTTGCTGAAACAAAACAAAAATGTAGTTGCCAATAATCCATCCGGTTGCATATTCCTTGATCAATTTGAAAGCATTTTTCATTTTCTCTCAGAAAAACTTTTTTGGACAGTTTTTGTGTGTTTCGTGTCGGAAAGAAATACAATGCATGAGCACTGTGAACATTTGTGAATCTATTTTTGTTCTGTATAATGTTTTATATAGAGATGACACACCTCTACTAATGCAACAAGTCATTTAAATTGTTTTTAATTGCAAAATATTTGCAAAAAACTTTATTTATAAGCGTAGCAAAGCACGTCGGATCCTTCTAGTATATTTATACAATTTTAGTATAAATATTTAGTTCAAAAATACTCCGACCTCAAGAAAAACCGAGTTTGATTATTATTTATAAGGAAAATTAATGACCAAAATGTAGGAATTGAAAGTAATTTAATTATAGAAATAAGTTATTAAAAATTAAAAAAAACTCACGTAGAATTCTGAAACTTGAGAAAATTGTTGACTTGTGTCTTAAAGTTGATTATCCATCAACTTATCACACTGTACAACAATCAACCATATTTCAGTTTTAATTCTTGATGAAACAACAACTATTATCAGCAAATTAAAACGCCATAAAGGAAAACTTTCTTTCTATATTACTTTAGCATTGGCTTGAGTCTTGACTCGTGATGGATTCAACAAAAGAAACGCGATAAATTTTCTTCTGCCCCATCTTTCTTATGATTGATTTAATTTTATTTATTTTCTTATGACAGAAAATTGAAAAATAATAAAAACTTTTTTATTATGATGTTTGGGTTTGTGTAACTGTTGTTAACTGTGATGTATCTCATTGCCATTATCGAAACAAACAAAGAATTAATTGTGGTAATGAAAAATGAATATAGGTTGTTACGTTTATCGATATATTATGATCTAAATATTTCAAGAAATGTTGTATATAATCATGTGGAACCATTCTTTGAATTTAGGTTAGAATCTCATAACATTAAAAACGCAAAGGCTTTATGCAAAAAACACATTTTTCTTGAAGCGCAACAGCTATACATATACGTTGTTATTATTTAAAATAAAAACAGACTACATTTTTTTTGCTAAATTTTATATTTATTTTTATCTAAGAAAACCTCAAGAGAATTTTTGTCTTATTCTTTTGATATTTTTTAAAATACTTCAGTATTTATACCCATAACCATCTCCTGAGACATCAATTCAATAAAAGGTTTTTTATTACAATGAAAATCAACAATAAATAAAATAAAAATATTTAAGATGAAGAATTTTTGTGCTTTTTTCTAAATCGGAGCTAGATGTAAGTTGAATAATTGTCTTGTGATGTTGAGTGAGAACTACATTATAATAAATACTATTTCACAAAGTAAAAATGTTGTTAGTCTTTTTTATTACAGTTTGACAGGCGGTATGAAATAAATGTGGTTTGTCATTTGGAATTTTTAAATAAGATGAATAAATAAGATTATGAAAATGTGAAAACTGAGTAAACTGAGAAGAAGAATTAATTTAATTTGACGTTCGATATGGTGGAGAAAATTTAAGCTCAACACGCGGCCGTTGTTTTAAATAAATCATCGTTAGCTACAGCAACAGGAGCGTTATATTGGCTTTCCAATGCAATCCAGAAAAATGAGTTGAAATAAATCTTAGCGAATGACATAAAAACTGGAAGATGAGACTAGCACGATGGTGAGCTATGAGCTTTATCGGGAAGCCGGTCTACTAATGCCACCATTTTTAGTGGCTATTTTGACTGATTTGGATTACATGGATGTCTAAAGCTTCCTGTCAGCATATTTTTTCAACTTTTTTTTGGACGAAAATATCGCTAACAACCTGCAAAAAAATAAAGGTGACCTTGGCTTTTGGGAATCCAGAAAAATGAGTTGATATAAATCTTAGCGAATGACACAAAAATTGAAAGAGGGGACCAAAACTAGCACCATGGTGAGGTTTTAGCTTAATTGAGCAACCGGTCTAGGAATGCCACCATGTTCGAATTATGGCTCGATTTGTACAGAAATCGTATTATTTTGACTGGTTCGGATTACATGGATGCCTAGAGCTTCCAGTCCGCATATATTTTCAACTTTTTTTTGGACAAAAATATCGCTAACAACCTGCAAAAAAATAAAGGTGTCAACCTTGGCTTTTGGGAATCCAGAAAAATGAGTTGATATAAATCTGAGCGAATGACACAAAAACTGAAAGAGGGGACCAAAACTAGCACCGTGGTGAGGTTTAAGCTTAACTGAGCAACCGGTCTAGGAATGCCACCATGTTTAGGGGATATTTTCGTTTTGCAAAGAAATATTACGCTTTCCGGAGCTTTTTCGATTTATGGCTTGTTTTGTACAGAAATCGTATTATTTTGACTGGTTTGGATTACATGGATGCCTAGGGCTTCCAGTCCGCATATATTTTCAACTTTTTTTTTTGACAAAAATATCGCTAACAACCTGCAAAAAAATAAAGGTGTTAACCTTGGCTTTTGGGAATCCATGAAAATGAGTTGATATAAATCTGAGCGAATGACACAAAAACTGAAAGAGGGGAACAAAACTAGCACCGTGGTGAGGTTTTAGCTGAACTGAGCAACCGGTCTAGGAATGCCACCATGTTTAGTGGATATTTTCGTTTTGTAAACAAAAATTACGCTTGCCTGAGCTTTTTCGATTTATGGCTTGTTTTGTACAGAAATCGTATTATTTTGACTGGTTTGGATTACATGGATGCCTAGAGCTTCCAGTCCGCATGTATTTACAACTTTTTTTTTGGACAAAAATATTGCTAACAACCTGCAAAAAAATAAAGGTGGTTAACCTTGGCTTTTGGGAATCCAGAAAAATGAGTTGATATAAATCTGAGCGAATGACACAAAAACTGAAAGAGGGGACCAAAACTAGCACCGTGGTGAGAGTTTAGCTTAACTGAGCAACCGGTCTAGGAATGCCACCATGTTTAGGGGATATTTTCATGGATGCCTAGAGCTTCCAGTCCGCATATATTTTCAACTTTGTTTTTGGGACAAAAATATCGCTAACAACCTGCGAAAAAATAAAGGTGTTAACCTTGGATTTTGGGAATCCAGAAAACTGAGTTGATATAAATCTGAGCGAATGACAAAAAACTGAAAGAGGAGACCAAAACTAGAACCTTGGTGAGCATAACCCAAACACTGAAAGGAGGATCCATAACATTCACCGTGCTGAAGTTTGAGTTTAATCGAGCTGCTGGTTAAGGAATAATACTAATTTTCGTTTTGTATGTAAAATTTGTGATTTCTGGTTATAGCAAACGTAATATACTACGTTCGATTACTAATTTCGATTACATGCATATCTTGAGATACCTGTAAATATATTTTTTGGATCATAAATAAATTTTTACATCCTTCCCCAATCTCACCCATTCAAAATACAGAAAAACAATTATGTGTCGCTTCGCTATAGTTTTCGTTTAGGGTTTATCAAATTTCCTATCTCTGTTTGTTTTTTTTTCAAATTTTTCTGTTAGTCAACGTTGAAACTCAGAGGTGAGGACCAACTTTTTGTTGCACTTTTTTGACAATAAATCAAAAACTGTCCACTGCAAAATTCTAAAAAAAAATTACGATGTTTCTTAAATTAAGTGCACTTTCATATGACACCCCACTTGTTAGGGTCAAAAAAGATTTTTTTCACTCTTCTCCAATCTCACTCCCTCAAAATACAGAAAAAAAATTATGTGACACATCGCTATAGTTTTCGTTTAGGAATTTTATCAAACTTTCTTTCTCTGTGAATTTTTTCAATTTTTCTTTCAATTAATCTCGAAACCAAAGGGGGGACGTTGGGTTGAAACTAGGGATTGCAATCCCGTGGTGTTTTGTGAATCCCGGGACTGGACTCATAAATTTTAAATCCCGGGATTCCCGGGATTTAAAGTTTGTATGAAAAACCATGAATAATTAAGAAAAAAACACAATTTTTAAATTAACCATTTTTTAGTGTCGAAAAACATAATCATACTAAAAAATTAACTTACTAATTTAGCTTCTTAAAAATATAAAAATTGAATAACCAAAATAAAACTTTAATAATATGACATAAAGAAAAACCAGTACCATATTTCCGAAGGTTGCAAAAGCTCGTTCCGATTCCATACTTCTTGATGGAATGGTCAATAAATTATTATACTTTAACTGCAAATGGGATCCTCTATGACGGCTTTGCTTAAATATGTTCATTTGTCTACAAATTGCAGTGAGCCGTTTGATATTTCACCTTGTTGCATTCTGAACAAAAAGGTTTTTTATAGGTTTTAAGCACAAATTAAACTGCGCTACAGTTTATCTTCAAAATTGATTTTCCCTACTAAATCGGCTTGAACCACATCCTTAGTTACATTTTCATTGTAATATGTGCTCAATAATGTAGCAGTATGAGTAGTTTGATAACCCGTTTCAGATCACACGTCTGCTGCTGATGCAACGTTAAGTAATCTTCAATAAAAACTTTTATGGAGCTTTGACTTGGAACAGTAAATATGTTCGATGTATTATCAACAAAAGCAGAGTTTCAATTCTGCAAATACTTAAATACTCAAAATGTTTCGGTTCTCCTTGCTTTTATGATAATTATTGATACAGCCGACTCACGAAGTAATGGTTTGCTTGCATTTTCTAGCATTTTCTCAGTACAACCTGAAGGTCATAGGCCAATATTTCATGATAGAGTGGAACACGGTTGAAGGTGCTACCGTTGACTGAATAGAGTTTATCCGCTAGCACCCCTATGATATAAACCTTGACAAGTATTATCTCATTGCTATTGCCAATGGTATATGATCTCATTGCATATGACCAAAAATAAAAAAATTACAAATCAACAAAACTTGATGACAGGATTCTGTGTTTTCATTGATTATTTCCGGCAAGTATGACAATCCCATAATCCTGGGATTTTTTTCATTAATCCCGGGCTCACGGGATCATAAAAATGGGTCGGGATCCCGGGATTGCAATCCCTACAGAAAGGCGTTAATTCGTGTTCTTGAGATATTTAATTTTAAAGATTTTTAGTCCGTCTTAAATTCTATTTGTTCATTATTTTTTCGAACAATTTTTATCATCAAAAAATTTTAACCACTGAAGGTCGAGAAAATAATGAACAATTAGAATTTTAATCGGACTAAAAATATTTAAAATTAAATATCTCAAGAACACGAATTAACGCCCCTTTGTAAATTTGATATATTTTAAAGTAAGGTTAGAGCTATATTTATAAAAAAAAAGTTAAAATTTAATTGATTTTGTTAATGGAAGTTGTTTGAAAAAATGAAGAAAAATTCGAATTTCAGTATCAATATAGTTGACATGGTATTCAATACCATAGTTTACATGGTATTCAATACCATGGTATCTTCGGATATTCAAAGAGTCTAAATATTGAATATTTCATATTTAGTATGCTAAACATGTTGTGGTGGGTGTACACCATATGATCGTTTTCTATATCATGAGTAAACGACATTTGTACACTACCTTGATCTGACTGCGTATTTATTTCTTTTTATACTTTAAACTTTTGTTGGTGGTAAAATATACCACAAGAGATATTTTAACACTGCCGTCTATATGTCCGTAAGTCCAAATCTGTCCGGTTTTTCAATGATACAGTTTGCCGAAACAACTTTGCTCCAAGGAAAGAACCGTTAGACCCGTTTGACGTGCGTCAACTGAGGTCGTCAGGAGGATCAGAGAAAGTAAAACACTATTTAAATTCAAACTGATTCTGATTTTTATTTGTTCGAAAACTTTCTTTTATACGGATTTGCATTTTCATTTTCCTAATCCCCACTTAAATCAATCAATATATTTATTTCAAATTAATTATGTAGAAAATGCAATTCTAGCAAAATGTACATATAATATATATGTCAATTTAATTACTTATTATTTTCCCCTTAATAAAATCTGTATCATCATAATTATTTACCTTTTGTTTTTATTTAAAATTATTTAAAATTAGTTTCAATGTTTTGAAACATGATATATGATGACACACTTTGAGTAATGTATAATTCATAAAGTTCATAAAACTTCGCTTACTTATAATTGTAATCATATGAAATGTTGTTTACTAAATTATTATTATTTTGTTTTGATAAAAAAAGAAATTACGTCATGGGAATTCCTTTATAACTTATTATATGTGTTTTGATTTGGATAGGTAGACGTAGTAGTATCTCTACAATGTCTAACTAATTAATAAAAAAAAAAAAGTCGTACTAAAAATCTATAAAATTAAATATCTCAAGAACAAGAATTTACGCAGCTTTGTAAATTTGAAATATTTTAGAATAAAAATAGAACTGTTTTCAGAAAAAAAATTAATTAAATTCCAATTGATCTTCGACCCTAGCGCCATCTTTAAAAAAGTTTTTTTAATATTTTATTTAAAAATTAATTATAAAAACAATAAATTAATTTTTTTTCAAACGACTAATTAATCATCTATCAAACAAAAAAAGTTTGATGAAATCGGTATAGCCGTTCTTGAGCAATTTAATTTCAAAGTTACATCGGATTGGCAGAATTTTCATTTTTCATGCATGTTGGGGTGCAGCCTATGCTCTAACTATGCACTTTAAAAAATTTTTAAATTTTCATACTACTTATCTGCCAAGTTTCAAGAAAATCAAAAATGTTCAAATTTTCACCACTCTGTCTAGAACACGTTTTTCATCTATTCAATTTTATTCAAAAAACTGTATAGTGAAACATTCTTAAATATATTTTTAAATGATACTGAATTCTTCTTTCATATGATACCCTACTTAACTCGGTAAAAAAAGTATTTTCTTAAAGGCCTTTTTGTATCCGTCATCGTCAGGGGACAGATTAGATTTATACTTATCTTAAATTTCAGGTCCATAGGATTTATAGTTTATAAGAAAATTGATTTTAATACAGACACATCGTAGTCTCACCAATAGTGTTCCGTATAAAAAACAGAACCCAGCGTTTCTCGTTTCAGCTCAAAGTTTGTATGTACAAGTACATATAATAGAGAATTTCCTTTATTTTTCTTTTGATAAGTATTATTGTTTATAAAACAATGAAAACTTAAATAATAATCAAAACAATAAATGAAAAATAAATAGTGACATGCACTTAGAAAAACTACAATCAAAATATTTCAAAGAAAATAACAAAAACAAATAAAATGACGGTAAAAAACACTTTGAAAGTTTATAAAGTGATAAACTTGAACAGACGTGTATTTATTTATCTATTAATGTAGTTTTTGAGCTAGAAGAAAGAATGATATATTTTTATAAATAAATATTTTAGTATTTGTGAAATTTTGATATGGATTATGCATTTTTCATTGGTAAGCTTTAGAGAGGTGGAGTCTGAAATTTTGTCTGCAAATGATATCTTGTAATGAGGTGCTTCTTCATTGGCGAACCAATGAAGCGCATAGCAGGCTGCGTACCTAGTGAGATTTATAACGCCGAATCGACTAGCTTTCAGCCTTCGTAGATTTGATAAAAATATTCCTGCTCCTTGAACACAAATACAGAAATGTACGCAGATTACGTGATTAGACAAAAATGGAAAGAAGACAAGTGAAAAAATGAGACTCTGGCGAACCCTTTGGCGAAAGACCCGCGATCAGGACGTTCAACCCCTCCCCCCCCCTACATTCACTCCCATACGCTCACACTCTCACACCTTATACACGCTCGCACCCTCCCACGCATGCACCATATCAACCATATCCACATCCATGCCCACATTCAAACCCACTCGAAACAAATCACTAGTTATATTTTTTTTATATTTTTATTAATGTAGTTAATAGGTTATTATTCACGTTGAATTTTTTTTATCGTCATAATTAAATTAAATTTATAAACATCATGCAAGTTTGTGTATTTTGATATCATTTTGATGGAGATAATCTATGAAGAAAATATTATTTAGATATCTCAAATATTGAATAAACATAATATAATTAAGTTAAACCCCAAACGAATGGATTTCTATTGTTAGTGATTCATTTCTTAATTATCTTTAATAAGGCGCAATTTGGAGAAATGCAGAAGAATATTACACGTTTAATTATTTGGTCTAGATCGTCTGACATAATTATTGAAAATAACGTAACATAAACTGATGAGTCAAGGTCCTTGTCCCACTGATTACATCTCCAATTAATTTAGACTGGTAAATTATCCACCTTCTTCTTAGTTTTGTGTATTCATTATAACGCAGAGGTTTGAGAAGAAAGCCTACCCTGTAGAATATTTGACGGTTGAATGATTCACGTTTCAAGACTTCAGGTTCGGTTACTTGACCCTCATCCATATTGTTCGGTAAATGCAATAAAATAAGGAAATTTTATTCACCCAGCATGCATCTCATGAACCCACCCACATACATGCATTCATACATAGACCCACTCACACTCATTCATACCTTTAATTTAAAAGAATAGCAAAAAAACACTCACCACATGGTTATATCCATACCGTCCTCACTATCTTATGGTTCAGCTTTCCATCATCGGTGCATCCCCCAGTACAAAAATTATATCAAACACCGGCTGCAGGCCAGAGAATATTGATGACACGTTTATATATAGTTGAGATGATCAGTGCAATTGGCGTTACTCGAAAGCACTAGACACTGTTGCGCCAAAAGAGGCTAAGGCAATTATTGATTAGTTGTATGATAACAATAAAATGTTGCGCCACAAAACTAAGGCGATTACTGGTGAGTTGAATAATCACAATAAAATGTTGCGTCACAAAAAACTAAGGCGAGTATCGATAAGTTGAATAATAACAATAAAATGTTGCGCACAATAAACGTTTTAATAGTAGTTTATGTAACAAATACGCAAAATATGGTTTTAGCGGACGAATCGTAATGTTTCCGGACGAGGCGCTAGCCGAGTCTGTAATATGAAGATGAGTCTGCTAAAGCCATTTGCGTACGTGTTGCATACAACGTTTTTTAGTATTAGCTCCTAGGATTTTTTTTTCTAATTTATTGCCTAATTTACATTCTTGCGTACCTAAAAATTTGATTTTTGAACAAAACTTATCAAAGCAATTGTGATTATAATTTGAAAATAATTATAATATAAAATGAAAACAAATTTTGAATCCGCTAAAGTGTTGTCATAACGACTTTAAGTACTAGGGCGCTAAAATACAATTTTGCGGACTCTAAACAGTTCTAAAAGTAATCATTTTTCAGAGCTAATACTAAAAAAGCATTTATACTTCACAATGATATAAAGTTGTTATAATGTCTAGGATACGCAATATATAAACACATTCATAAAAACCGGGGCGTTATGAGAGGGCATTATGCATTCATAACGCCCGCTATTAAGACGCTAAAAAACTAAATAAAATTATTTTTGCTGTAGCTTTGTCTACACAATGTAAATAATTCTTATTCGATTTAAGCTAGGAAAAGATTTTGACAATTGTTTAAAAATGCTTAGCAACATTTTAGTTATTAATTGTTCATATAGTTTTCCAAAACTATCAAATTATTTTGAACGTCATACAATGTTTTTGTCATACGCTACAAAATTTAGGAGAATTTGTTTACATAGCAACGTTCAAACAACAAATATTTATTTTTAACTTCAAATAGTTATTTTCTTGGCATACTACGATGCATTTGTATTTTTTTGCATATCAATATAGACTAGCAAATTAAATTCCTACTTAGTTTTTAGCTTATTAAGGGTGTATATAACAGTTATGAAATCAAAGATTTGCGTCGGATTTTAAAATATATTACAGAATAAACGTTCCTGCATCGATTGGAATCAAAAAATTTAGATCTCACCGACAATTTTCGCGAAATAATTAATTTTAAAGTTATCATTCACTCTATGTTATATTCGGCGGAAGTATCAGAATTTGTTAGAAAAATTAAAAATTCAGAATGTTCTTGTAAAGACATCCGGAAAAAAAACTTCCGTCCAGTTTCTCTGTGCGATTTATGATTTTTTGAGCAAAAAACAGCGGTGTCACCGGCAATCAGACGTAAATATTTAATTTAAAAACTTATAAAATCTGCTGCGTACACCGGAAAGCTGACCGCTTTTTGCAGCAAGAGAATCTGGCAACGTTGTGTGTGTCGGTCAAAGAGAAGTCTTTTTTCATCGTTCGTGTTCATAATAAGATATCGTGACAATCAAATTTTAAAATAAAATAATAAATATATTTATTTATTCCTATAGGACACACAATAATAAAACAAAATAATTTTAAATTAAAATAATAAATATATTTAACTGACTGCGACGTTGCCAGATCTACTTTTCCATATAGTAGATATAATAAAGTTAGAGACATATATTTTTAGTACCATGAAATTATATAATATTTTGGAAATATTCTATCATAGAAAATTGTTATAATTGATAAAAAGCACTCCTGTATTGAAATTTTTACATAATAATTTGTTTGAAATTTTATTAGCTGTACTACGCGATTTGACTATCTATACATCCTTAAGTGAAGCATAAAATCTTGTATGCACCACTGGCGTTACTGGGTATTACGCCCATCAAACGACATCCATCCCTCGGGCCAGAGGCCCTCGGGCTAGATTACGTCGCTATCCGGGCGCAATAACCTATATAACGCCATAGGTACATAAATAGCTATTTTATTCTCCTTTTAGTCTGACAATATTCTCAAGCGTTTAAATATTGATGAACTTATTTTTAGCACAGTGTGGCAAAAAATTAGTAGTTGATGCTAAGACTAAGTTTCATTATATGTAGATTTAATGTCCTGTTTGTATTGAATATAAAAGCTGTATTTTCTAAAGTGAGAAAAAGCAGGACAAAAATATCCTAAGGATTATTTTAAAATTTATTTTGAACTTTTATAATAATTCTCATAAATAAATTTGTCGTAACGATGAGTCTTTTTGTAGACCCCTTTGGACGCGAATTTATTAGTTTTCTTGTTCCGAGATTCCAACTGTGCCCAAAATGTCTATACCAGTGTTTTGGTGTTCTTGAGCCCAAGATAATCCAAAGACCTAGAACATTGTTTAACTGTTTTTGAATTATAATTGTAGTTTTACCTTGCTTTTAGAGCAGCCTGACTATCAATAAAAATATTAACGACCTTACCAGACCAATGTAGTTCGGTTGTTTGCCTCGATGCTACATTTATGGCGAATAATTCAGCTCAAGAAATTGCAGCTCAAGGTTTTCATTTTTAAAGTAGAACGCAGCTTCTGCAATATTTTTAGTGAGTGATCTATCTGCGTAGATGCTCAACGTGTTGGTGGCTCTGCCTAATATCAAATCAGCTGTAGATCAAATCTCTTTTGTTGGAATTACACTTCTTCGCTGCTTTTAAAAGTCAGTTAGAGGTGAATCTTGAAGACTTTCCTACAGCTCATGAAAGTGCTAAGGAGTTCAAGCCTTTTTGTAGCCTTAAGAATCTCAATTCTTACAAGTATTTGCAGACTTGCTGTAGACGTTGTACTGAAAGTATTAGTGATACATAAGGAAGTTACCCGTTGTACTGCTTCCAGTTTTTTTATTTCATTTACATTAAAGTGGTTTTGTTGGTTTTGTAACTATTTTATACCGATAATAAGCAATTTTCGGAATCAATCCCCATTCGTTCTTAAAAACCCTTCTGCACTGCCCCATAACTCGAGTTCCATTTGCGCATTTGGTCTCAACATGAGCAACTCAGTTGAGCCGCTTGTTGAGAGTAACATTAACATACTTCACACTATAGTTGAGTGTTAAAGTGTTATTACCGATTGAAGAAAGAGTGAAGTTGTTTAATTTCCTTCTGTTGGTAAATGCAACGAGCAGTGTCTTAAAAGCATTGATCGTGAGACCATTCTTTCAATACCAACTGTTGGTAACGTTGTTCTACCATCATGTCCGTCGTGTGAATAAAAAGATGTCTGTCTTTCGGCTTTGCCTAAAGCTTTTTTATGTCAAAAAAAATCATTAAGAGTGATTGCCTTTTTAGAGATAGTCTTTTTAATATCAGAGACCATCTCTGAGAGGATTGTGTTTATAGACATTCCTACTTGATAAGCGTATTACCTATTTTTAACAAGTTTTTCACAGACTAATATTGCTAATGTGAAAGTCAATCAAACTCTCCAAAGACTTCAGAAAGTATGAGAAAAGACTGATCGGTCTGAAGTTTTTCGCCTCGCGGTAGTTAATTTTCTCTGGTTTTAAGTTAAAGACAACCCTCATATTTTTCAGGTTTGCAGTACAAAGCCAAGAACTATGCACGCCACAAAGTGAGAGTCTATCTCCTATTATGTCCAAACACTGAACCTGAAGAGTTCTACGACTCAAAAGAACTTAGAACCTAAAACATAGCCTTGGGCGAAACAACTCATTTTGCCATGATCCAGTTTATTTGGTTAGGTTTTTCCTGTTTTCCGTGGCTGCTTAGTCAGGGCTCATCCAAAATACGCAGCGAGGAGCTTTTCTAGAAGAGATATGAGTTTCGTTGGATAATCTTAGAGTATCTAGTTTCGCTTAAGGATTCTTTTTCAAAGCTCTCATTAGTCCTGTACTCTCTGTGATTATCCCAATCAACTCACAGCACTTTTCGTAAGACTTTTTCTTTGATTTGCCAATAAATCTTTTGAAAAATCGTCTTGCTTCACTATACAGAGCTTCATATGGCTCATCACGAGTTTTCAAGGGTCTGTTCACAAGTTTCGACTCGCCCGTTCTGCCCCTTGAAGCATACCTAATCCGTCTGTCGTTTTTTCAAGTAGACGCGACCCTTATCTGGGATGGCCTTTACCAGAAAACCAATATATCTGTGATCGCTCAAAGATATTTCCGTAGAGACTTTCCAGCTCCTGTTGTCTTCTAGAGGAGATCTGGAGCAAAGAGTGATATCTATGATTTCCTGCCGTTGGGAGTTAACAAAGTGTCCTCACCTCAGGAATTTAACATTTCCAATTTAGTGGTAGCCAAGTATTCTAGGAGAGACTTGTGACCCCACTGTGATTATTGGGGCTGCGCCATTCTTGGCATAGTCAACCACGCGCATAAATTCTAGCGTTGAAGACTAACTGAGTCGTACGGAAGATAGGAAATCACAAAAAGAATTCGTTTTTACTCCGCTCCACTGTTGTGTAAATGAGCATTCCTACGGTTAAATTACCTGAAAATAACTCACCCAGAAGATGCATATCAAAACTTTTATGTGATGATATGAAGGTTCTTAATTGTAACAACCCCCATTATACAGAATATTCCAGCCCTCTATGGAAAGACCAGAAACTCTGTTTGTAATAATGTAGGGGTCATGAATTATTGATATTTTTGTATGCAACTTTTTAGCAAGTGAGGCCATGAGATTATATGACCCACTTATACTATGGTGTATTTTAATTTGCCGGAACAAAGGTTTTTCAGTGCCATCATAACAGTACTTATCGCTTAATGCCTTCAAACCTGATCCAATAAACTTTATCTCTAATGAATCGTACATGAAGATATGTTTCGCTTGACAGTATATATTGTTTTCGCGCTATCTTCATCGAAAAAAATTGTGCCGGGTGTTTTCGCCAACCAAGGTTTTATCCTTAGCCATTTTTTCTTCCTCCGTACGCCCGAATTCTCCAAACCTCCTAATTTCAAAGCCATTTTGACATCCGAGACAACCCAACAAGACCGCTTCAGATTGTCGATTACTTGGAAGCGATATTTTGACCAGACGCATCTTAAAATGATAACAGACCTTTTTTGCTGAACGCCTTTGTCCTTCCATGGGGTGCAGCATATCTTGAAATAGGTGTTGCTTGATCAAATTGCTGTGGTACTGGCTGATCATTCCATCGTTGTTTCAGCAAGTCCTCTCTGGGCTGCATTAACGCTCTCTTGGCTCTCTTGATGCAACCTTATTGAACGTTGACTTCTTTGGAACATTTGATACATTATCAGCCGAATTCTGTCCGCTTTTTTGGATTCAAGACCCCATGGTGAGTTATGTCGTCATCCTTTTGTATAGGATTAGGACTGGCACCATGTGCAGCCTTATTGTGTTCTATAAGAAGGCTCGTTTTGTGATGTGGTACCGAGGTGATCGGTAGACGAGTTTGTTTGATCATCTCAGCCCTCATGACCGAGGAAGTTGTTGTTGCAAAGAGACCGCTAGAGGTACTACCTTGCTCTGCAATACTTGTTTGCAGTGAGATGTAAAGCGAGTCAACAGTAGTTTTATTCATTTTGCTTCTCACTAAATCAGAAGAATTTTTGCTCTTAGTTTTTTTCCAACTATTACAGTGGTTGCAAAGCCTGCGTCTCTGAAGATTTGCTGACCTCTGATTTTGGCAGTAGCGGATGGAGACTTTCTAGAGCCGTGTTTAAATTTTCAAGAGCCAAGTTTGGCACGAAACTATGATCTTTACTAGCTCACTAGCGATTTTGTCTCTGCAGACGTTTTACCGTCAACAGAGTCTTCCTCTGGTTCTGTGTTGGTTTTTGGATGTTTTCATGTTTTTGTGTGACTATTTTTTGTTATTTTCACTTTTATTCCCACGAAAATGGTGAAACAAGAGAGTCGAGCAGAGCCGATTTACTTTACCACACCGATTTACTTTACCCTGCTTTGTTTGAAATTAAGTTTTATTATTATTATTGAGAATTATGTCATTATAAGTTTGTCAAAAAAATGTTGTCAAGTGAGTCAAAAGAAAGATTTTTATTTATTTGTTTACCCAACTTTTTGAAAAAAAATTAAATTGTTTGTGTGAAATGAAATTTTATTATTATTATTGAGAATTATGGCATTATAAGTTTGTCAAAAAAATGTTGTCAAGTGTGTCAAAAAATGATTTCATTTATTTTTTTACCCAATTTTTTGGAAAAAAATGTAGCTGTTTTTATGACGTAAATGTAATTGAAAATCAAAATATGGAGGGGCTGAAATCTCACAGCTCTGAGATATCAAGACTTCGGTCTGGGTAAAGGATTTTGATATAGTTTTCGGCATAAAACTTTCACGAGGACATGGTTTTTAGTTTTGGGCAGCGATGTATATCAAACATAACTCTTTGTTAAAGTACAAGTATTTCTTATATCTGTTTAAACATTTATTACAAAACTAACACGCAACATCTATACGCTGCCGGAAAATTATAATCGAAATTCCAAAATATTGTTAAATTAAATAAAATCAAACTTTTTCATAATTCCAAAAACATTCCAAAAATTAGAATGAAATCAAATATTTAAACTTTTTCTAAATTCCGATAATATTCCAAAAATTCTTAAAAATTCAAACTTTCCCCAAAATTCTAAAAATATTGCAAAAATTATAACAAAATCAAAAATTGAAAATTTTTTCAAAATTCCAAAAATTATAATAAAATCAAAAATTAAAAATTTTTCAAAATTCTAAAAATATTCCAAAAAATCTTACAAAATCAAAAATTAAAACTTTTTCCGAAATTCTAAAAATATTGCAAAAATTGGATGGCTCAGAATACAAGTAAACCAAGTCCATTTTGTGTTTATTTGTGCTACCGAGGTTTAAAGTTAAAGCTTTATAACTAAATTACCTATTAACATTTTTTTAACTATAAATTAAATTTGTTTACCGTTATGTGGTCCAGCATATGCCGAACAAATGACAAAATGCCGGAACATATTCCTGAACAAAATGCCTGAACTTCTGCTTGAACAAAAAATAAAAAATGGACTTGGTTCACATGTATTCTGAACCCTCCAATTATTACGAAATCAAAAATACAAACTTTTTCAAAATTCCAAAAATATTTCAAAAACTATAACAAATTCAAAAATTTCCATGTTCAATTTCATTTTAAATTACATTTACATCATAAAAACAGCATTTTCCAACATTTCCAACATTTCCAACATTTTCCAAAAAATTGGCTAAAAACTAAATGAAATCATTTTTTGACACACTTGACCACATTTTTTTGACAAACTCATAATTCCATAATTCTCAATAATAATAATAAAATTTCATTTCGAACAAACAATTTTATTTTTTCCAAAAAATTGCGTAAAAAAAATAAATAAAAATCTTTCTTTTGACACACTTGACAAGATTTTTTTGACTAACTTATAATGCAATAATCTAGTTTTTGATCTCACATACCAATCCCGACCATCAAGATTTCTCCAAATTTAATGTTCCTACTCGTAATCACTTAAAATGAACGTTTTTTAAGCCAAAAATATGAAAATTTGCTATTTTTGACACAAATAATGATTTTTTTGACACACTTCCGGTACAGTTATCGAACACAGCGTCCTTTCGGACCTGTCCCTTATGTATACCTATTTTTAGAAAAAAAAAAATTTGAAATCCCTCTAGTGGTTTTCCCTGAAGCGTAGGTAATGACCGTCGGCCGGCCGGCAGACAGACACACATTTTTTTTCTGCTTTTTTAGAATCAATAGGTCCTAAAATGTCGAGAAATGCCAAAAAATTGGGGGTAAGAATTTCACTTTGAGCTCATGAATGTAATACTTAGGTCTTTCAGACCGAAGTAATTGAACATGGAAATTTTTGAATTTGTTATAGTTTTTGAAATATTTTTGGAATTTTGAAAATGTTTGTATTTTTGATTTTGTAATAATTTTTGCAATATTTTTAGAGTTTGGGAAAAAGTTTTAATATTTGATTTTGTAAGAATTTTTTGAATATTTTTAGAATTTTGAAAAATTTTTAATTTTTGATTTTGTTATAATTTTTGGAATTTCGAAAAAATTTCAATTTTTGATTTTGTAATAATTTTTGCAATATTTTTAGAATTATGGAAAAAGTTTGAATTTTTAAGAATTTTTGGAATATTATTGGAATTCAGAAAAAGTTTAAATACTTGATTTCATTCTAATTTTTGGAATATTTTTGGAATTATGAAAAAAGTTTCAATTTTTGATTTTGTTATAATTTTTGAAATTTTGAAAAAAAATAGAATTTTTGAATATTATATGTATATTTAGAATTTTGAAAAACGTTTCATTTTTTGATTTTGTAAGATTTTTGAAATATTTTTAGAATTTTGAAAAATTTTTAATTTTTGATTTTATACTAATTTTTGGAATTTTGAAAAAATTTTCAATTTTTGATTTTGTTATAATTTTTGCAATATTTTTAGAATTTTGGAAAAGTTTAAATTTTTAAGAATTTTTGGAATATTATTGGAATTTAGGAAAAGTTTAAATATTTGATTTCATGCTAATTTTTGGAATATTTTTGGAATTATGAAAAAGTTTGATTTTATTTAATTTAACAATATTTTTGGAATTTTGATTATAATTTTCCGGCAACGTATTGATGTTTCGTGTTAGTTGTGTAATAAATTTTAAACAGATATAAAAAATACTTGTACTTTAACAAAGAGTTATGTTTGATATCCATCGCTGCCCAAAACTAAAAACCATGTCCTCGTGAAAGTTTTTTGCCCAAAACTATATCAAAATCCTTTACCCAGACCGAAGTCTTGATGTCTCAGAGCTGTGAGATTTCAGCCCCTCCATAATTTTTAAGTTGTAAAATGAAAATGCATATGTGATTGCATTTATACATAAGGCGTCCATTTTCTCACCATTTTTTTAACGATACAGTTTAAATGGAAAAAAACAAAATTCTAAAAAAAAAACCTAATTTTTCACAATTTTGTAATGTTATAAAAAAATTAATCTAAATATCAGTAAACCGACATGAAAAATGTCAATTAAAAAATACTGTTAAGAATAAAATTTTTTTTGAATCCCTAAAATTAATTATTCAAAGTGTCTGTTGTTTTTTGTGTATGTTTTCATTACCTTCAAAAAAAAATTTCTTTCACACATAACTTTTGATGAAAATAAAATTCATCAATTTATTGTCATATTGTCTCATAAAAAGTTAAATGAAACCAGTTATTTTAGAAAATTTTGAATTACTTTTTTACTCTCCATTTTTTATTAATTTTCGTTTATTATTAAATAATTTTCGTTTCGCTTAATTTTTTGTTATTCGTGAAACATGCGGCTAACATTTATGTGCACATTTGTGCACTGGGTGGTATGGTGCACATCAGGTGCATGGCATGTATTAAACACAATTTTGAGCACGAGAATTTCATAAAATGCCCAAATAATGTACATTTGACGCATGTTTTTCAAAATTGTTATCAATAAAGCTAAATCAACATGTCACCTACAATATTTTACGAATCATCTTGTATTCCGTAAAAATAAAGTATTTAAAAAAACTCAACATTCAAATTTAAAATAAAAAAGAAAATCAAAATTAAATCAGAAATGTTGATAATAAAAGTGATTTGGTAACACGAGTATGAATGAAAATTTATTTTCCTTTATTTTTATAAGAAAAAATATTTTCTCTTAAGACTTTCCTTGTTTTTTTCTAATGTTTGTTATTATTAAAAAGCGAACAGGGAAAAAACTTTGGATTTATAAAAAATCTGTTTGTTCTTCGTACATTTTTATATTATTATTACGAAAAAATTTAAGACGGAAAAATTGTATAGCGAATTAACTGAAATGAAGATTTTGTATGATCTAATGAATTTTATAATAGACCAGAAATGAAAGGATTATAAAGAAAATCAACAACATTTGTTTTCGCTATGAATTTGAGTTAAGGCTCTATAGTGTTTTATAATTCATAGTTTTTTTTTCAACGCAACAATTGTTGGCCTAACTTCAAACACAAAAAGTTTTGTTGGTTTTACCAAAGTCTTTAGAAACCTTAAATTATTACAAACAAAAATTTTGGCCCAAAGCTATCCATTCTGTGCGTTCTTCTGTGCGTTATTCTTTGATTCAATTTGACATTCCATAAATGTTGTTTTTCCCATATCTGTATAAAGTTAAAAAAAATTAATTCTAAATGAAGAAAAATGTCAAAAACATAAAAAGTTTGTTTTTTTTAAATTTTTATTCTAAAAATGTTAAAAAATTCTTTCAAATTAAACCCAATAAAATATTTCTATATAAAAATCTTTTACCATAAATGGTTTTCTTTTTAGTTTTTACCTTAACATTTCAAATCTTTGAATTTTAATTTAGTTTCGGTGAACAACAAAAAAAAATCTAAAAAGAATTTCAATCTTTTATTTTTTGCTCGAAAACTAACTCTCTGGAAGAAGCTTAAACGGAGCTGGAAGGGTTAAAATAATTTTGATATAAAAATTAACCTTAAAAAACAAATTGATATCAAAGCAAGGATTTTTCGTTATTTCATAACTGAGAAGAGTCGACACACTGAACAAGTTATCAGCAACTTCGGTTCTATTTGGCTTTACAACAAACTTGAATGATTTTAATGTAAAACAAAATTTTCTTTTTTCTTCGAAATACATTTTCTAGTTAAGCCAATTTAAAATAAATATTTGATTGGAATAAAACGAATTATAAAAAAAATATACAAAGAAAATGTAACAAATAAAATTAATTTCCAATTGTTCATAACGAAAATAAATCAATCAATTTTAATAATTTATAAAAGAAAATTGCAAAGGAAAACTTTTTGTTTTTTATTGTTATTGTTATATTTTCTTTGCTTTCCTTTATAAAGAAAAATAACAATTGTTATAAAAGACGATTTTGTGTATATACGAAACGCTAAGATGTTTTTTTAAAGTGAGCTGAGTGTTTGGTTGAGCGGATACAGTTGAAATGTTAAGGATATGTATTGGAAAACACGAAGCAATAAGTTTTGTTAGATACAAATATTTGTTTCCAAGCAAATGACTTTTTAGATAATTTTCTAAGTTAAAAGACAAAGGTCGTTTTATTGGTATTATTCATTTTGTACATAATAACAACCAATCAAATATACAAATTTCGTGAAACAAATGATTACATTTGGCTAAGATTTTTGCGTCTGAAGGTGTTACGTCTCTCTGGCACACCGTACTGGTGTTGGATATACCAGACAAATTAAGTTGGTTTGATTCGGCTTAAGTCAGTACGTGAATTAATATAATAAAAAATGTATGTGTGAGAGAAAAATTGTAACGTTTGTCTTTTGGTATAAATCTGAAAATTCCAAAAAAAAAATTTTGTGCGGTAATAGCCACCGCTGAGGCATATTTAAAGAATTAAAAAGAAGTAAGTTACGTTAAAGGGATGACTAGGGGTGGAAAAGATGGTGTACGTGGTGATTGTATTCCATCTGGTAGGCACGTATCTCAAAGGATAAATCCTCTGCACCAAAAGTCTAGCCAGATACTTCACAACCAGGTTACATACAACTTTCACATAGCAAGGGGAGATGATATGACGAGGATTGAGTAAAGCAACTCAACAGCATGAAGGCTGAGCGAGATTTTTTCGCCAGTTGATCAGACTGCCTTGGAAGGACTGCCTCAGTATCATCCGTTTGAAAATTGACCAATCAGTGTCATAGGATGCTACCACTATAATGGAAAGGGATTCTAACATTATAGAGTGCTAGCGCGTGAGGAACTCTAATGGCACCACAATCCCGTAGCATGGCCAGTTGATCAGACAAGGATAGAAATGGTGTAAATACTATAATGCCGAAGAATTACTCTTACCCTTGCATTTTAGTAAAAACAAAAAGTCTATTTGCTGGAGCCGTGGCGACACAATATCCCATCGAAGATAGTTCAAACGCCGTTCAGACTATTTTCGCTTTTGTGCGTATGGGTTGAAAAATTGTGTTCCACATCACTAAAGTCTTAAAATATTGATTCTAATAAGGAAAAAACAATTGGATTTGAGGAAAATTTTTAAAAACAAAAATGTTCAAAGTGTTTGCTATTATGGAGGGACTACTCCAGGGTATCACTATAGCCAGCAATGCCTCACGTTGGGCACCAATTTGCAATGAACACTAGACCTGCTAGTTAGTTACTAACAGGAAGCAAACGGAGAACTGCGTGCCTGGCAAATTTTTTATTGCGACGAGTTCGGCCATGTGTGTCCGAGAAATAATTTCTCTCAGTTCAGTAGATATGATTAGATATGCACGCAAAGGAGACTGTGTAAACGGAGATAAACTAGCGAGAACAAAGAACAGAGACTCTGTCGACCCCAAAGGTTCAAGAAACTAAGCTCATCACACAGACAACAATATAACTAGAATTATCACATTTAACAAATATTAGGTTTTTATTTGAATGAAATCAATACTCAAAAAAAAACACCATAAAATGTTATAGATTATTTTATTTATCCAAGCCTGTGACGATTCTAATTTTAGATTTTAAGCCTACACAATTTGTAATAATTGATCACAAAACAAACAAAATTAATTTTTTGTTTTGTGATCAATTACCGTAATCAATTGTGTATAAATTCTGGAAAAAAATTATTACAAATTGCGTTTTTTTTTAATTTTTAAGGAAAAACTTCGATGTATAATTTTACTAATTTAACTAGAACGTTTAATCTTACTTTAATTTAACTAACAACATTTTTAAAATCTTAAATCCTGGATTTTCCTTGGTATTCACCAACTGACTACCCAAAAATAAAAATCCAAGTAAATATATAAACAAATTTCATAAATCAACAACATCATAAAATGAGACAGCAATCGAAAAAATGAAATATCATTGCGAGTAGGGTTGAATAAAAAAGTTTGAGCAAAAAACGATAAGTTGTATTGAACGTGTTATTTCATATATAATAAAGTTGTTTAGGCCAATGAATTTTTACTGGGAAAACAGCTTCCGAGCGCATGTATGTCTTTGCACTTATTCTTAATGAACTTTTAAATAATTTTTAAAATCGATTTTGATATTGAGTTCAAAATTTTAGTTGGTATAAGCCTAATCCAACCAGACTTGAGAGTAGTAGTTTGCGGCTGTGATATTCAAGATTTGATTAGGAGACAAGCAGTAGAATTTCGATCAAGATTTATATTGCTCGAGAGTGGGATAAAAGGTTGACTAAAATTAGAGTGGTATAACTCGGCTTTATAGTATTTAAAACAGGTGTCGATGAATAGTGCTGAGGAGACCCAGGTATAAGTTTTGAGTAGGTCGATACTAATTTTGGCCATTGGATCTTTTAAAGTGATAAAGAATGTTTTGTTATTTGGGTTGATGACTGGGGAGACATCAAAAAGTAACAGCTCAGAGATTGTTAAAATGCTTGAGGTTACCCACCAAGTGTGACTATAGAGTGTTTGTGACAATATTGTTTGTTTAGTAACGAAAGTCTCTACTAGCGTTAGTTAGAGCACAAGCTCAGAATGAAGAGATTTGAATTGCAAAATTAGATCACCTACCACGAAAACAAGAATTCCAAAGCAAGGTATTTATCTAAAATTTACAGCAAGAACATTCTCAATTTCAAAAACGTGTCGTTTATTTGTTGTAAATTGCCAAAAATAAGATGTTAAAAATGTCTTGAAGTGACTTTGTCTGGATTTTGGTTCTACTATGTGAAGATCACTGAGCTTGTCACCTAATGCATCTGCTTTGCACTGCCAGTCCAAAAGGGATAGAAAGGGGTAAAAATGGAGCAAAACAAGCACACTTCATATCCTCAAACGATCTCACATCAATTGCTACAACGTTAAACGTACACCACCAATGGTAAAAATCAACATAACCCAAAAACCACTGACGACCAGTGCCAGTCATTAAAAGTACTAGTCATGCATATATTGTTATGGATTAACCATGTTTCAGAATCCAAACGGTCTTGATGAAGAAGAAATGAAAACCAAAAACATCACGAAAGTAACGAAAGTGGGACTAGGAAAGGTGTGGTAAAGTAGGACAACGGTGTTACCGAACATCTCTTTTCTTCCATTTCTTCCATTGAAACATATATTTTAACATATATTTTCAAAAGTAGTGTAGTTATGTCCACCAATGCATCAGCACTAACGCTTTTTCATTATTTACCATTGTTTCCGCCACGCCGCACAGCTCATCATTAACAAAGCATTAAAAAAACATTCTTAGTTATAGGTTATACAAAACCATCATGAAATGAAATAAATGTGTTACGTGAAATGATTTGTTGAGTCTTAAACTTACATTTCCCTTGAAAATAAAAACAATGATTAAAAATTAAAACTAACAACTTTTGTTGCTCAAAAGATAAAATCCAATATCATCTTTTGATCGATATAAATCTTTGTAAGCCTGTATGTTCCATTTCGGGTAAAAACTAACTCTCTTAAAAAATCACTGAACTCAATTTCATCTAAGAAAAAAAGAATTAATTTAGTTGTTACTGGGTAGAAAAGATGTAATAATTTTTTTCTTCTAAAAAATGAACACCAATGTAGGTACCATTACCATTAGAAGCATTACATAATATCTTACTCAAACTACTATCAAAAACACAACTGTCCAAAAAAGAACAATAAGCAAACCAAAAACTTTGTTCAAAATATACTATAACCAGATTATATTTGGAATCCTCCTGTGTAGGTTGAATTATTAAATCATCCTACAAAATAACACAAAAATATAAATAACATAAAACAAATGGAAACTCTGAAAAGAAAATTTAACAACCGACATCATCCATTATGTTATTTTTAATAAAAAAAAAAAAAGCAATAATGTGATATGAGGGTGGGAAAATAAGTTGTTATGTTAAGAAAATTTCTATTTATTTGATAATATTACAAATATTTTTTTTTAAATTTTAATGAATGCTTTAACGGATGGTGGGATGTCGTTGTTTTTTTTTTTCATAGTCAAAGTTTAGTTTATTCAAAGAAGCTTGTTAGTTTTTTGTCTTAATTTTGATTAAATTTTTTCTTGTTTTAAACACTGATTTGTTTTAAAAAATATTTGAGGTATCTATTTTTTCGGTTTTCAATTTGTCACAATTTTATGATTTAAATCAGTTTAGAATAGTTTCAAATTGTACCCGAAATTGAAAAAAATAAAGCATCATCACCGGTACCGGTAATATATAACAAACATTTAACAACATCGAGTACATGTTTTGTAGAAATCGAGACACCTAGATATCTCGAGTCTAGTCCACTATTATGCGATTTGCAGGCAGATACGCAAACCTATGTTGCTAAAAACTTTTAACTTACCTAATTTAATTTACCTAACATACAAATAAAAGATACAATAAATATAACAAAAAACATGTTAATAAAAAATGGTTTAAACCCAACAGATACACAAGAAATAATAAATATAATAAACGAAATATCAAAACAAAACTATTTCAACCATAACAATGAGTATTATCAACAAACAGAAGGATTACCTATGGGAAGCCCACTATCTGGAACTTTAGCCGAAATATATCTCAACGATTTTGAAACAAAATATATACATAATAACTTAAATCCACACAAAGAAAAAATCATTTATTGGTATCGCTACGTTGATGATATAATTTTATTATTCAAAGGAACGAATAGACAGCTTAGCCTATTACACCAACCTTCCATTAAATTCATGTTAGAAAATGAAGAAAATAACAAAATAAATTTTTTGGATTTATCAATCAAAAATGTAGATTCAAAACACACATTCAAAATATTCCGAAAACCAACCCAAACGGATCAAACAATAAATATTAAATCACATCTTCCATAACAACATAAACTAGCTGCCTACAACCACATGATCAATAGATTGAACAATATACCAATGAATGCAGAAAATTATCAAGACGAATTAAACAACATAGCCAGTAAATACATAGCCAGTAAAAACGGATATAAAAATGAAATAACTGACACATTAAATAGAAAATATAAAAACAAGAAAAATTTGCGAACCCTGCGAACAACATTGAAGCATGAAGAAAACTTAGCAGGCAAAAAATACGTAGGCGTAAAATACAATAAAACAACATTCAAAATAATGCAAAAAACCTTTAAAAAAATATGGATATATTGCAGCTTACAAAAACAAAAATAAAATAGAAAATTACCTAAAAACTAAAAAAACCCAAACCTTAGACACAGGTGTTTATAGGGGCGGTCCTTCATAAAATGATTTATCGAGCACACCAATGAAATTAACAAAAGCGATCCAAAATCCAGTTATGCCCAACATTTAAAAATAGAAAAACACAAATACACCGATATCAACACAAATTCAACCATATTACATAAAAAAGAAAAGGACAACATCTAGATAGATTGGAAGAAATAGAAATATATAAACATAAAAACAATAACAACATTTTAAATGATAAAATCAACACTAAAACTAACAAAATATATGACATAATAATAAAAAATAGCAGTTGAAATAGTATATAAGTAATAGTTTAAGCAAAATTTGTAATAATAATTTAAGAACTGAGGAGGACATAAGTCGAAATCGATATTCTATAAAATAAAAAATAAAACTCAAATTGTTACTATTACTAATAAAAAATTAAAAATAAACAGTAAAAAGTATATTTTTAAATATTGCATTTTAATTCAAAAGTGACAAAAGCACACAAACAGTGAATAATATGGACACATATACCTAAATTTGCATATACATATAAACAACGAACCACGGAAGAATTTTTCAAGTCCCTGTTTGGGCGCCATTTTGTGGCATAGTTCAAAAATAAAAAAAATTGAGTTATGCGACAATAATGGAGAATATGGTGGGTGCAACAGTACATTCCACCCAAGCTGCAACAGCTTTTGACGAGCTAGCAAACCTGTATGAGGTCTTGCATTATCTTGGTGGAACACAACACCTTTTCTATTGATCAATTCTGACTTTTTCTGTTTAAGTGAATCATTCAGTTTGTCCAGCTGACGGCAATGCACTTCAAAAGTGATCATTGTATTGTTTTGGTAGAAGCTAAAAAAATTATTCATTTCAAGGCACACCAAAAAGATCCCACCGGGTTTTTTTGTGAATTTCGACCATTGAGGTTCTTTGTGCCAGTTCATCTCTTTTACTCCATGATCTCTTGCGTTTTAAAAATGGATCAGCTTTAAAAATTGGTCATTTTTTGACGTTTGAGAAGCAAATCATAGACGGTTTTGAAACAAATTTCTTTCTGTACATATATAAGCAACAAATATGTTTAAAGCTTTGAGATTTAACTTAGAATTTTCAAATGATCATGAACGGTCGAATCTGACAAATTTAATCTCTCAACGATCTCACGATTTCTGTTTCGTAGGTTTGCATCTAGCAATGCATTCATTATGTTATTGTGTTTTCATCTACTTTAGCTGCCCTTCCAGAACGTGATGCATCTTCAACATCGAAATTCCCGGATTGAAATTTTGCGAACCACTTTTGACACTGACATTCTGTCAATACATCTTCTCCATACACATCGAATAATTTTGATATTGTCTTTCGTTAGTAAAATTATAACATATGTCGAACATGTTGCTTTTCACTTTCCATATTTGAAAGAGTGCCAATCAAAAATTTCTGTCTAGAATAAACAAAACTTTTTCAACTATCAAAATATTTAATGATTATGTGTGATTATGTTTGGTGTGAAAAATACCATTAAGTCCTTTGTTGAAAAAAACGAACTTACTTTCCAAATAATAACAAACTACAAATTAAGTTACTTATCATTGAACTACAACACAGATTAAAATAGTTCCACCCACCATCCATATCGCTTCGTTGTAATGAACACCAATGCGTTCCTGATGATGGATAATCAGAAACATCCGAGGAATCGCGTGCCTTGGGATGATTCCAACTAGTTTCAGTCTGTAGGTTCGTATATATTTCCTCAGCCCATCACATATTTTCAAAAGAACACGGACTCAAATGAGCAAAGAATAAGAACTCTGGCAACCCCAAACCCCAGATAAACCAAGTCCATCACGCCTACCATATCAAATATAATTATTACATTTAAAATGTTACACTCACCCCATTATTTGTAACTGATCCAAACCTTCCTACCGCATCAATATCAGCCAACCATAGCTGCTATAATCTAAGTTTATGATAAATCGTTGCACCAGAAGCGTTGAGCCTAACCAGGCGAGTTGTTGAATAATATAGCAATATAATAATTAGTCGGTGCGCCAAAGGTACAGGCGATTGTTGAATAATAATAATATAAATCATTCGTTGCGCCATATGTACAGGCGATTGTTGAACAAGAATAATATAATAATAAAAATCAATCGTTGCACCGAATGTACAGGCGATTGCCAAACAATAACAATAATATAATCCAATCATTGCGTCAAAGGTGCAGACGCTTGTTCAATAAGAATCATATAATAATATAAATAAATCATTGAGTCAAATGAACAGACGCTTGCTGAATAATGATAATTTATTTTTTCGTTATACAACCTTCCGTTACACCATATCCGTTATACTTATCTACAAATTTAATATTTTAATTTAATTAAGCCAAAAAAAAACTTCTATAAAAATAAAGAAAATCACAACAATTGTTAGAACAATTTTAAAAAATAAAAGAATTGAGTCATCCTTAAGTGATTTGCTATAGTTCACGAACTTACTAAATAATTTATATCCTGGTACAAGTATATATATATGAAAAAAATTTACGAAAGTGTTACACAAAACAAATAAATAAGAGAAAACAACCATTGAAGTAACTGTTTCATATGGATAGAACGAACGACAAAAATTATTTCGACAGTATAGAATCGGTAGATGCCACATATCCCAGAGATTAATTTAGGGATGACTGCTTTGTATCATATTTAAGTGATCAATTCAGATATTTCCAAAATAAAAAATTTTATGTAACGTTTTTCTATTATCACAAAAAAAAATTAGTAAATTCCAAATAGAAATTAAATATTTTTTTTTGTTTTTTACATCAATTGGCGCATCTTCACTTAATGCTGGTTTCAACCATATAATGCATTACTTTCTGTTTTCATCTTGATTGATTTTAAATTCAACCCAATCTTTTTGGTTTATGTCTTTGGTTTTTTGCTGATTTGGCATAATAATTGCTACATCAATACCAAAATTTAAACCAAGTTTTTACATTAAAACAATCCAAAAATTGAAATCTGGCAGCTAAATGAACCAGAACTATGAAGAACAGTAAAAAAAATCGGATGCCAAGAAGACCTAACCTTAAAAATGTTTTATTTAAACAACTGTTCAGGATTTTGATGATAAAAATTTATGTTCATTGTTAAGTTTTCCATTTATTCACATACATACTCATTTCATTTAATCTCGTATTTTCCATTAAATGAAAGAAAATTACAATTGGTTAAACATTTACAAACTCACGGACTAGTTTCCTTAAAATTTTGAATCAATTAAAATTTTAGATTTTTCACCGGAAGTTATTTATATAAATGTAGAGTTGAAGTATTTACTTCCTTTGTTTGTTTATTTTCATAACCAAATATACAGAACACAGATATCATATTTCCATTGAAAACCAACATCTCACTATGAATATTCAAATGATTGATATCTTAACATTTTACTAACAAATAATTCAAAAGCTCTGCAGTAAAATATAAACGACAAACAATGATGATGGAAACGGAGAGATGAAATTTTGCATATGCTACACCTTTCATATTAGATTATACATATTTCGATGGATATCAACTAGAAGAAAATTGAATATCGATGGTATTTTACGGCTTTCATCGAACTGATGGATTTTTTTATTTCATAATAAATTTAATACAATATTTATTTTATTGAAATATCAATGTTATCATAAAGCTTTGGGGAGTTTGAAATTAAAACACACCAGTATTGGTCTTTTAACCACTTTGTTTAATACCAATAAAGATGTGGAATGAAAATGCTGGAATGCATAGATCAATTATTCGATTAAGCTCAAAGTTCTAGTTTCATCTTTCAGTTTCAATATCATTTGCTAAGATTTGTGACAATCCATTGTTCTGTGTTTCAAAAACCATAGACTAAACCCATTCCTTTTCTGCAAGTTTTGTCGATATTCTTGTATTAAAAAAAATGAAAAAATATCCTGGATGGAAGCTCTGGACATCCATGTAACAAAAATTAATCAAAACAATATTCGATTCCTAAATAAATCTAAGCTTAAGCAAGTTTCATTTTTCTATACAAGAGTAAGACGAAAATATTCACCAAATATGAAAATAATCAAAAAGGTTAACCTCTGCTTTTTGAAATCCCAAAAAATGAGTTGTCTTAAATAGTAACGAATGACATAAAAACTGAAAGAAGAGACCAAAACTAGCAGCGTGATGAAATTTGAACTTAGTCGAGCATCCGGTCTAAGAATGCCAGCATGTTTATTGGATATTATCGTTTTTTAACGAAAAATTAAGCTTGCTGGAGCTTTTCGTTTTACAGCTCGTTTTGAGCAAGAATCATATAATTTTGACTGATTTGGATTACATGAATGTCTAAAGCTTCCTGTCAGCATTTTTCTCAACTTTTTCTTTGGATTAAAAATATCGCTAACAACTATCAAAACAAAAAATGGGCTAGCATTGGTTTTTTGAAATCCAGGCAATGGGTTCTCAAAAATCCTAGCGAATGACATAAAAACTAAAAAAGGAAAGCAAAACTAGTACCGTGGTGAACTTTGAGGTTAATCGAGCAATTTCGATGATTTAAATGAGATGTTTTCGCCGCAATATTAATAATTGGTAAACATTGGAGGATCCTATTAGTTTTGACATGTTAGTGTGAGAGACTGCTTTTCGAATGGTTTTTCTCAATTTGTTTAATTCTTTTTTGTTTGTACGCGGCAGATTTTTCTTGTGTTGGTTATTTTTTGTTTTGAGATAAAATGAGAAAGTATCATAACGACTGGGATGGATGGAAATTGCCTTAAAAATCAAATCGTTGTGGAAAGCCTTTTTTTGATGAGTTTTTTTTAGCTCTCAAGCATTTTTCATTAGAAAAGATTTGGTCTTTTACCATTTGAGATTTTTTTTTGACAAAGAAGCTGATATATTGTATTTTTTCAAAACTTAAAAGCATAACATCTGTTCATTTAAATTAAAGTGAAGAAAATCAAAAACATTGATATTTTTTTTGTGATTATCAAAAAATAATATTTTTTTTATGGAACAAAAATACTATTTCCGAAACTGTATCCTGGACATATTTATTTATACGCCATCAAGCGTGGTGCAAGTGAGGTTGATTCGTGTTAGCTGACTGAGTAGTATGTTATTATTTTCTCAATCAATAAATGGAGGGCTCAGAATACAAGTTAAACAAGTCCAATTTTTTGTTTTTTGTTCAGGCATAAGTTCAGGCATTTTGTTCAGGCATATGTTCAGGCATTTTGTCATTTGTTCAGCATATGCTGGACCACATATGGTTAAACAAATTTAATTTATAACTAAAAAAATGTTAATAGGTAATTTTGTTATAAAGCTTTAATTTTAAACCTCTGTAGCACAAAAAAGCACAAAATGGACTTGGTTCACTTGTATTCTGAGCCCTCCAAATGATACTCGTATGTATAAATTGGGATGAAATTTGGAGCAAATGATCTTAAATTATTGGTGAAAAAGAGGAATTGCATTTATTAAATTATTGCTGAACAAGAGGATATGCATTTATTGTTTTCACAACCTTTTAACCAGAAAATCAGGTTAATGTGTTAAATTCAGAGAAGAGCATATATAATTATAAGAACTTAGTTGCATTTCGGAGTCGTAGCTTAGTAAGCGGAAGAGCTGGAAACCAGTAATCATTTTGCGTTTTTACGAATTCTTAAAAGCTATATAAGCAAAAAGAGATCTTCCCAGGCCATAACCCTATCGTTATTTTTTGTTATTTCTCGGCATAGAAACCGAAACTCTGTTTCTATAACAGTGACTGAAACTTCTGTAAACATTTTGAGTCTCATGATGCGGCAAAATTCATTTGTTGGATGTTTTGAAAGTATTAGGACAGTTTATAGACGATTTGCAGCTACATTTGACATAAGCATTTAATCCTCGTATCACTTCATCAGTGATATTTTGAGGCAACGATTTTGAAATGGTCACAGGGATTTTTATCCTTTTTTTTAAGAATCGGGCAGAAAACGTGGTTTTTGGAAATTTTTTTGACTCGATTTTGTGATTTTGCTATCAATCGATCGGGCTGGGCCGTCTCCCGAAAACTTTATGAGATTGGGGTGGTAGTACCCACCCCCACCCCTTTATACCCTCTTTAAGTTTTAGCATATAAAAATCTATATAAAATAAATGGGAAGAGATAAAAAAAATTTAATGGCACCATTATGTTTTATACAGACCGGCGCAACTTTTGAGTCAAAAAGTTGGTTTGCACAACACCCCCAACCAACCCCGTGGGTGGGGTCGACACATTGAATGAGTAAAATATGTCATGTTGGGTATCGTTAGAATCAGAATTTCATAACAAATACAATCCTCTATATTACCCCCTGATCGGTGACATTACCATTTTTTTCTCTCAAGGGACCCATATCGTAGAAAAAAATATATTTTTTTTTGCATGTCATGTTTGGTGTCGATTTCAATAAAATCGGGGTTGCTGAGATCAATGACGATGATAAAAATGGGGGCCGGACTCGGGGTAGTCCAAAAAGGGGTGGAGGTTGGGGGGTCGGTTATAAAAAATATCGAATTTATCGTCATAATAAAAATTGGGGTCGGACTCAGGGTAGTGGTAGGGGTTGGGTGGTACGATGGGGGTTGGACGGTCGGTTATACAAAGTATCGAAATTATTGTCATTATTATCGATTTTTACATAATCGAGAGTGCTGAGTTTAATGATGATGGTAAAAATGTTGACCGGACGCAGGGTAGTTCAATAAGGGGTGGGGGTTTGGGATCGGTTATAAAAAATATCGAACTTATCGTCATCATTATCAATTTTAACATAATCGAGGATGCTGCGTTCAATTATGATAATAAAAATTGGGGCCGGACTCAGGGTAATCCAATAATAGGTGGAGGTGGGGGGGTCGGTTACACAAAGTATCTAAATTATTGTCAATATTATCGATTTTTACATAATCGAGGATGCTGAGTTCAATGGCGATGGTAAAAATGTTGACCGGACTCAGGGTAGTTCAATAAGGGGTGAGGGTTGGGGGTCTGGTTATGAACAGTATCAAAATTATCGACTTTATTTCGATTTTAACATAATCAAAGATACTGAGTTCATTGGTGATGATAAAAATGGTGACCGGATTCAGGGTAGTTCAATAAGGGGTGGGGGTTGGAGGTCTTGTCATGAATAGTATCAAAACTGTCGTCAATACTGTTGATTTCAACATACTTGACAGTGATGTTTAAATTGGGATAAAAAATATAAGAGTGTCCATAAAGGTTGGGAGTTGGGGGCTGAAACCCGAAAATGTTAACATATATGTATGATGAGTATTGATTTTGGGTAAATCAAGGGCACTGAATTCAATGGTGATGCTGAAATTAGTATTTGGGCTCTAGAGAAGAAACTAGTCGATAAGGGTTTGGGTCTAAAATCGGGATAATGTTCAAATATACATAATAAATATTGGTGTTTCTATGAATCGAGAATGCTGAATCCAATGGCGATGTTGAAATGCAGAACCACGTAAAAAAATGTGTACTATGAAAAAGACTATGTATTACAAATTGAACAAAAATGCTTTGCTATTTATTTACATATGTGAAGTTTATAAAATAAAAAATAAATGACATTAAATATTTTATAAACAGATTTTTTTCCGTCTAGTTTACTCAATATGGTGTAAAGACGAAGTTCAATTATTTATACAAGAAAATGATGAGCTCTCAAATTGATACAGTCTTATTTTTGTGGTATTTGTTTGTATATTTCAATAATAAAAATATAAGAAATATAAAGAATTTGCTACTTAAGTTTATTATTTTTCTTATTTAATAATTTTAAAATATTTTTCTGCCATGTTTCGATGATAAATCAATTTGACGATATAATTCAACTAACATTTAAGAATAACCCACTTTTAAGGGACTCCCTTGCTAAATAACTCTTGCCTTGGTGTATAATGTATATTTGAACATTTTTTTATTCTCCACCCCATCTTCCAGCTTCTGATTTTGCTCCTATGGTTGCTTGATTGCATATTCCAAGATTGGATTGGATTCAGTATCCTCGATTCCTAGAAAAACCAATATTTATTATGTATATTTGAACATTTCACTAATTTTAGACCCAAACTCTTATCCTCTAGTTTCTTGCCTGGACTCCAAATACTAATTTCAGCATCACCATGGCAATCAGTACCCTCAATTTATCCAAAATCGGTACCCATAATATATTTTCGGCTTTCAGCCCAAACTCCCACCCTTTAGTGACATCCTTATATTTCTGATCCCAATTTGAACATCACTGTTGGATTCAGCGTCCTCTAGTATGTTGAAATCAATAATATTGACGATAATTTTGATACTATTCATGACCAAACCCACAACCCCCACCCCTTATTGAACTACCCTGAGTCCGGACAACGTTTTTACCATCACTACCATCACCATTGAACTCAGTATCCACAATTATGTAAAAATCGATAATAATGACAGTAATTTCGATACTTTGTATAACAGACCTTTCAACCCCCACCTATTATTGGACTACCCTGAGTCCGACCCCAATTTTTAATTATGACGATAAATGCGATATTTGTTATAACCGACCTCCCAACCTCCAGTCCTTTTTGGACTACCCCAAGACCGGCCCCCATTTTTAACATCATCATTGAACTCAGCATCCCCGATTATATTGAAATCGACACCAAACATGACATGCAAAAAAAATATTTTTTTCTACAATATGAGTACCCTTGGGAGAAAAAAATGGTAATGTTACCGATCAGGGGGTAATATAGAGGATTGTATTTGTTATGAAATTCTGATTCTAACGATACCCGACATGACATATTTTACTCATTCAATGTGTCAACCCCACCCACGGTGTTGGTTGGGGGTAGGGTGCAAACCAACTTTTTGACTCAAAAGTTGCGCTGGTGTGAATAAAAGTTAATGGTGCCATTAAATTTTTTTGTATCTCTTCCCATTTATTTTATATAGATTTTTATATGCTAAAACTTAAAGAGGGTGTAAAGGGGTGGGGATGGGTCCTACCACCTCAATCTCAAAAAGTTTTCGGGAGACGGCCCAGCCCGATCGATTGAAACCAAATTTGTAAAAAAAATTTGAAAATTTCCGCGACTGCCCGATTCTTAAAAAAAACGAAAGAAGGGTTGTTGAAATCTCAAATAAGGACATGAAATCTCAAATAAGGAAATATGCTCTGTTCCTTTTTCTATCGTATTTGAACTTTATAATTTCCAACGCTTCATCGTAATTGTTTGTTTCGTTTAAATCACCTTCTTCATTCGTTAATAAACCCTTTAGCTATTGCAATTTCTGAGCATTAAGATATATTGATATTTTTCTCCTGATGCGTCAAACAAATCGTACAAGATGAATTCTGAATAAATACCAAAAAACGAAGGAACGTTTACTCTAGGCAACCTGAAATCGGTATCAATATCCTTATTTTTTTTAAATTTGTAACTTCGACTAAAAAGGATTGTTGATGTAAGTGCAATTCTTGTATGGTACAGTTTGCTGTATCTGATTTGGAATAACCTTTTTATTTAAAAGTTCGCGTTTAGTAGAGAAATATAGCGTTTTAATTTTGATTTGCATTTTGTCTGTCTGTTCTTTTTATTTTCGTATCTAAATCCCGATATTCAACGATATAATTTTTAATATATAATCATAATTTTTCTTGATTCGGTCGAATTTACGGCATAAGGGTCTAAAATCTGTCATATCGAACTTAAATAGTAAACTTGGACACGTTAAGATGGGAAATATAAATTAATTGTACGTGAAATGTTCGTCACCAAAGAATCCAGAAAAAATATTTATTGAAATATCAATAATTCACGAAAACTTTAAAAATAGTTCACAATAGTTTTTACTATATTAATATATGATTAATAATAGCTCTCATGAAAGCTCTAAAAATAAAATAAGGTATGCGCGTTTTCATTCGAATTGTTATTAGCTAAAATTCACTTATTTGATTCACTTAATTATTTTTAATGTTTATATAATTACTTTTCATTTATAATAAAATGTTTTTTTTTGTTGAATTAAATGACAAGTGTTTTTATATATTATTATAAAGACACTCTCTCAAGTTGTAGGTTAACATTAATTTTGTAACTATTTCCATAAGAAAACTTATTGAGTTTAATGGTAAACACACACCTTTATTATAAGAAATTTAGTTGTGGCAGTGAACAGTGGCAGTGAACAATGGAACTTCTGCTGATTTAAAAATTTTATGAAATCCGGCTCGAAGGACCATGTTTTAGTTTGTGTTGAGATCGCACCTTGCCACTTATGTTGAGATCTATCTCTGAAGTAATAAGAATGATAAAATACATGCTTTTTTATCAAAAAAAAAATTTTTTGCTAAATTAACAAGTTTATTTGTTGTTAATTCTCGTTTTAGCATTTGGTTTTTTATTTAGTTTAACAGTGGGGTTAACAGATAGTTATAGCTAGTTGCTTAAACCTTCATCTATTGATAGGATGAGTAGTTACATTTTGCGCCGGTTGCGCTTTATGATGCTGCCGGTTTCCAATGACCTCAATCTATATTTTCGATTGAACTTTTTCGATTTATGGCTCGTTTTGTGTTCTTATTGTATTATTTTGGCTAATCTAAATTACATGAATGTCCAAAGCTTTCTGTCAGCATATTTTTTCAACTTTTTCTTTGGACAAAAATATCGCTAACAACTTGCAAAACAAGAAAGAGGTTAACCTTGGCTTTTTGAAATCCAGACAAATGAGTTGTCATAAAACTTAGCGAATAACATAAGAATTGAAGTAGGTGACCAAAAATAGTACCAGGATTAACTTTGAGGTTAATCTATCAACTGATCTAGGAATTTCAGCAAAATGTGGAGAAAAAATTAACCAAAAGTTACAAACCGAAAGTTAGGATGTAGCACTATTGTGAATTCTAAAAAGCTTATATAACCAAATTTCTTCAAAGTTTTGGTGAAAGGCATAACCATACAAAATTAAAATTCAACTATTCAATTAACTGAAAACATAAAAAAACACAAACTTCAGCAACACGATTACATCAAAAATGAACCGTATAAAAATTCAATAAAAGTGTCATTTGATGGTGTAAAAAACTGTAAAACAGTCAAACGTCATTTAGAGAAACCCAACAATTTCTATAATTTGACAAAATAAATTTTCAATGAACAACGAGAACAAACAATTTTCGCACTCGAGTACCACAATACGACATATATCAAAACTCGTTTGAGTGCGGAAAGTAAGTTATTTCCGCACTGATTTTTCATTTCAGCACTGCTTTTTCATTTCCGCACTGCTTTTTCATTTCCGCACTGCTGCCAATTTAAAAGAGAAAACGGTGCGTTTGTATTGGTAAACATTTTTATTAATAAAGTAGAATTGAATGAAAACATTACTTTTGACCAAAGTAGAAAGAGTAATTATGCAGGTTATTGAATGAATATCCTCCAGGAATCGGTAGTTGTGGCAAAGGCTCTCCAACCACTTTCAAGTTTGTTCGGCTTGTTTGACTCGAAATTATTGTAACAGTTGTACCGGCTGAAACATTGCCATTTTCAATTATTGATTCACTGGATTGAGCAGTAGTTGATGAGGTCGTTGAAACGTTATCAGCTCTAACAATTTTCGACCCCATGATGCTGTCAGCAATTTTACTTTTATTGTTGAGCGAATGTTGAATGTATTTTTCTGTAACCTTATTAGACTTATTGGACATGGTCGTTGGGCCATGTTGCTTAATTGTAGTTAAATTCACACCCGAATCTGCCAACAAGGATGCAGACGATCGACGGAAGCAATGACCAGTGTACTCACCCGGTGACGAAAGATTCAAGAAAATTGCAATTGTTTTCGGATAGCATCCAACCGTGTTAATACCGATCAGCTGTTTAATGCATTTGCCTTTACGAAAACCCAAAAAGAATCTGTCTGTGATAACGCCATGAGGACGTAGTCCTGAATACATCTTGAAAATGTCAACCAAATTTACGTCTCGATCACTTCCTTCGTTGATGACAAATTGACGAATGATTTTGGTTTTCGTTTTCGGTACGGTAATTTTAATGCCATTGTCCTTTACGTTCAAATTCAACAATTCCCTTCGTCGACAAGCACCATAGACACCGACAATAAGGGCCACCTTAAAATTGTGAGGTTAGGAAAATGAAACAAAAAAAAATAAGCATCGTCGGGAGCGTCCTTCAGGAATTTGTAGATTTCTTCAATGGAGAAGATTTTTGATTTCTTCGCAAAATGATTGTCATTTTTACGCTTTAAAAGAGCTCGCAAATTGTTGAATTTTGAGATATCGATGTTGTCCTTCACGTTCAATGTGGATTTTAACATTGAGTAAATGCTCCATGTAGTTGACGATTGGAATTGTTTCATCTCGGTATCGAAATAAGCAAGCAACTTATTTTCGTCAATCACTTTAATTTTTTTTTCACTGCACCATTGTTTGAACGCTCGATACGTTTTTTCGTATTTTCCTTTGGATATTACCGGCAATAAACCTAGCAAAGCAAAGAGCTTTTGCTGCTTCTTCCAAATCGGAATCCTCCCCTGAGCTTTTTTTACAGTTTCCCAATAAAATACACGTTTGTAGTGTGGGAACAATCAAGAACAAATGACGTTTTTTTCTTGCATATATAATCCAACTTGCATATTGTCAAGGCATTGTTGATCGATCAATACTTCGCGTATTTTTTTTGTAGTGATTTTTTGTAATTTTTTGTTATTTTTTGTCTATTGTGGTACTCAAATGCAAAAAATGTTGTGTGCAACTCGTTTTGAAATGAAGATTTTTTCAGCGCACGTCCTAATTTTCCATACTCGCTTCGCTCGTATTGAAAACTTAGGACTAGTGCTGAAAAAATCTTCATTTCAAAACATGTAGCACAAACTGCTATTATGAAATTAACTTCTCCAAATACATACTAAAAAATTAAAACAGTTACATAAATATGGTATAGCTATAGAGGAAACAAAACATCTATGTTATAAGAAGGAAATGATCTATTTTAAGAAGGGAGGGATGTTATCTATGTCTTTCTCCCACATAGACTCTTTTACTCAACCAATTTTATTAATTATAGAGCAATTCCACGTCACCGCAACAGCCTTTGTTCTAGCATCCGGACTGACCCCGTCTGATTTCGATGAAATTTCATACACAGATAGCCAGTGACAAAATAAAAATATTATTTCTTTCGAAAATTAAAATAAATAGCTCATTAGAAAGATAATTAATAAACCTTTTAAAAAAAATTATTTAAAATTTTGTAGTAATTTTTTAAAACTGTGTTAAACATAAATAATAATTTCAAAGATGGCACTGTTGAGGGTACCCTCTTTTTTACCACATTTTTTTCCAGAAAAAAAAATGTTTAATTAATTCTTAATCTAAAACGAAAGCTTCCTATTGGTATGATTTCTCGTTTTGAAAATAAAATTCTTACGAAATTTTCATTTCCGTTTTTTCAAATTTTTTTTTTAAACAATGCAGTCTATTTAACTAAAATCGTCAGAATTCTTGTTTTATAAAAATTTAATTATTTTTAGGATACAAGCTAAGTATTTGAGGGTGTGGATGTTTTTTTAAATAATTGACTTTTTCTCCCATTTCTACCTGTTTTTCTTTAAAAATTATTTTAACTATTAATACGCTTTACTGTGCTCCCATTTTATGTCAGATATTATCATTAATAGGTAATTGAATTACGGTACTCGATTAGTTCATGCATTTATGATTAATTTCGGACAAGTAGAAATGGGAGAAAAAGTCAATTATGTAAAAAGCATCCACTAGGGTTCATCCCTTAGGTTACTCTAGAATTTTTTTTTCATAATACAGTTGGGACGGATGCCCCCCCTTTTTCGTGTCAATACCCATAAAAATATTATTTGTAAAATTTTAAAACAAACAATCAATTCTAAGGCGTGCCCTCGGCCACTTAAAGTTGGGAGACTGTGTTCTGAGCCTTAAAAAATTTTTTTAAATTTTTTGTACGACACCCTCCCATTTCGTGTCAATACTAATAAGAATATTATTTGCAAAATTTGAAATCAATCGTTCAAGCTTAAGCCGTGCCCGCGGGCACTTGAAGTTTTAATGACACTTTAAGTGGCTGGGGGATGGGGTAATTTTTTAATAATGTTTGCCAATAATATTTTTATGGGTATTGACACGAAATGGGAGTGTGTCGTACAAAAAATTAAAAAGTTTTTATTTAAGGTTCAAAACAAAGCCTCTCAACTTTAAGTGGCCGGAGGCACGCCTTAGAATTGATCGATTGTTTTGAAATTTTGCAAATAATATTTTTATGGACATTGACATGAAATGGGAGGGTGCCGTACAAAAAGTTAAATTTTTTTTTTAAGGTTCACCCTAATTCACACCCAAATACTTAACTTGTATCCTTGAAATAATTAAATTTCTATAAAACAAGAATTCAGGCGATTTTAGTTAAATAGACTGCATTGTTTAAAAAAAAAATTTGAAAAAACGGAAATGAAAATTTTGTAGGAATTTTATTTTCAAAACGAGAAATCATTGCATTAAGAAACTTTCATTTTAGATTAAAAATTAATTAAACATTTTTTTCTACAAAAAATGTGGTAAAAAAGAGGGTACAATGAACAGCGCTATCTTTGAAAATGTTATTTAAGTTTAACACAGTTTTAATAAATTACTACAAAATTTTAAGTAATTTTTTTTATAAGGTCTATTAATTACCAGTGTTGCAAAACGTTACTCGTAACGTAACGCAAAAACGGAATAACGAAATGAAATAGCGTTATTAGTAATAATTACGTTCATAACGTTTTAAAAATTAAACTACGTTACAATAACGTAAAACGTAACGATAACTCAATATTTTATTTCGTTTTTCGGGTGACTTTTTTTATAATTGTATATGAAAATCAAAACACAAAAACCGGTTGAATAAAATCCAACTTATCTGCTCTTTATCAATTTTTGCGGACGCTTAAACTACAGATTTTGGTAGTTCTAATGCCCGATTTATAGTCGGTAACGTTAACTTAACGTTAACTTTAACTTAACCCTAACTTAAGACATCTAAAAATTTTGATTTATAGTCGGTAAGAAATTACGTATTCATTGACGTTTGATCTGATATTAATTATGGTTTTGTATTCAATGTTACAAATCAATCAATTCTTTAAAAGTAATAAACTGATTTTAAAATCAAAATTTAAAATAATAAAATTCGAAACATACATTTGATACAAAATTTAAAAATAAAAATAGTACATTATATACCGAGGTGATAAAGTAAATTTTCTACATTGAGGTGGATATTAATTCGCGAGAAACGAAGTTTCGAGCGAATTAAGCACCGAAATGGAGAAAATTTTCTTCACCGAGGTTTATATACTATTTTTTTTACTACTTGATATAAAAAATGCACTAAAACTCTTAATTATTCACAAAATAAAATGTCAATTAATAAGCAAATGGTGAATAAATAAAAATTTTGATTTGGTGAAACATTGTGTATCATATCATTGGATTGCGTATTGGATTATTTATTATTCAGGGCTGCTTAGTTAGAAATTTATTTTCAATTAATTTTTTTAAAACTATATAAAAATCACATATGCTTTGCATTAAAAAATATAGTTTTTATTTATTTTTGACATGAATTGAATTGAATTGAAAATCTATTCAATATTGTTGAGCCAAATTTAGAATTTTTTTAGTCTACAACTCACAACTAAACTAAATTTCAACAGAATTCTGTTTAACACGAATTAAAATTTCAAATAAACTAAACTATAGTTGCAAAGAAGTTTTTGCATTCATTCATTATTTATTATTATTAAAATAAAATCAAAACGCTTATTATTTTTTAATATATTATTATTATTTTAGGAAGAAACTAAAAAAATTCAAAGATGAACTCAGTTAACAAACGGACAAAAATTATATTTTTATTATTTACTAAGGTGCTAAAATACTTATTATTAGGTGTGGGGAATAATTATTAGTAACCTTAGCTGAGAAAAATAACTTTTGTCTTGGGTTTTTGAGTAAATAATTTCTCATGCAAGTAGTAAAAAAAATTTATTTTCATATTAATTTTCTGCTAATATTTGGCTTTAAAGTCGCTCTTTTTATATCCTTTGCATTTTTTAAAAAATAAAATTTTATTTTTATGGACACTTGCAATTAAATATTACTTTTCTTCAGTTTTTATACCAAACGTCAACAAATCCTTAACAAAATCTTTAAGATAGAATGAAATGAACTTTACGTTAAGTTAACGTTAAGTTTGCGTTAACGACTATAAATAAAGTTAAAGTTATAGACTATAAATCGGGCGTAATATGTTGTACAATTTTAAGTTTATTTTAAATAATTTCAAGTCTGTAGTAGCCGTTTTGCATCACAGGTGTTTTGAATAATTTTAAGAAAGAATATTTTTATGCTGGCCGAGAAATCAATCTGAAGATCTATTAAAAGCAACTCTAATAGTTATAAACAAACTATCAGATTTGTGAAAACTCCTGATAAGATTGCTTAGTTTTGTAAAAATTCATTATTTTTAATATGAAATGATTTCAAAATATTCGTCGGAGTGACGTGAATAATCCATTGTATACAATATATAATTCTTTAATTTTAATTACTTCAGTTACATATCTACGCCCGTCGATGATCTCCACGAGATCAAAACTATAGTAGTGTGAATTATAAAAAATATATATACTTAAAAATTTTAAAATTATTGTTTTTTTAAAAGGTGTCGTTATTAAAATTAAAGAATTTGAAATGAGTCAAATTTTATAGTTACGTTATTTTAAAATTAAATTGTAATGTTTAAAACTAATCTGTTAAACATTACATTTAATTTTAAAATAACGTAATTATAACGTTATAACATAATAAAATATAATATTTTTCTGTTTCATAACGAAATAACGTACCGAAAAAATAAATATACTGTTATAAAAACGAAACGCATAACGTTACGATTTTTTTTTTCGTTTTGCAACACTGTTAATTACCTTTCTAATGAGCTATAAATGACTTAAATCGGTTTAGTCAATCGTTGGTAATCGGTAACCAAAAATACTAATGTTTCGCCAACCCGTAAAACTTTGACCCTGTGTCATCCCCAGAGCGAAATTTCATTTTTCGAAAGAAATAGTATTTTTATTTTGTCATTGGCTTTCTGTGTATGAAATTTCATCGAAATCAGAGAGGGTCGGGAACATCGATGTTGCGGTGACGTGGAATTATTGCTCTATTAGTTCATATTAGTAAAAAAAAAGTGATATTTTTGATGTAAGAGCAAAGTTGATTTTTTTTTTGTTTTCTGTTAGGGACTTAAAAGTAAGTGGGCATGTGATTATTTAACAAATTTGGAGGAAGATCATTAGAGCCCGAAATATTTCGGGCTCTAATGATCATAAAAAAAATAAAAAATGAAAAATTTTTTGATTAAATTTCGAATCCATCTATTTTTTTACTTTTAAAGTGTAACCATACCTCAAAAAACCGAATCGCGTGATTTTTTTTTTACTAAATTTATGATAAGGGGCGGAAAAACCGTCGAATTTTCATGAAAATTTCATGAAGCATATATTTTAATAGTCTTAATATGGGATTTAATTTTATGTAAAAATTTTAATTATTTCGATCACAATTGGCATTTTTCGTTGAATTTGGCCAATGGCGCCATTTTATGAGAAGTCATCAAATATTAAATTTTTTTTTAATCTGTTCTTTTTTTATCTACTTTAACCTAGGTATAATTAAAATTATGTTGCCTTAATTTAAATGCCCATTTTTGGGAATAAAAAAAAATTAATTTTTGCATTTCTTTGACATTTTACCATATATACGGTATTATTTATGCTAATTATCATGTATTTTTTATAAAATTCAATTAAAATATGCTAAAATGTTATATATTGTGAAAAAAATTTTTTATTGGTTTTACCCAATTATTATAATAATTGGAGAAGACACGGACCTGTTGGTAATTCTAACATCCTTAGCTTCATGTATGGAGAATATTAATTTATCTTAGAAAGCAACCAAAAATTTATTTTATACGCAATATTCATTTATGTATCAACATTTATCAAAATATATATTATTTATACATGCTTTTTTGGGATCGGATACAACATCAGTGATCTTTAATAGAGGAAAAAAAACTGTTTTAGAAATTATAAAAAAATACGAAAAAGACATTTCCGAGTATATGCAATGTTTTTATAATACGAATTCTGCAAAAGAATTCTTAAAAACTACAGGAGAAGTTTGTATTAGACCACTTTATGAATTTCTAGCAACAGAAAATAAGGAATTAAGCATAACGAGGTATATATTACTTCAAAAAACAGTTGGTAGTAAAAAATTTGTTCCATGTAAATTGTCCATGCTCCCACCAACACATGAAGCACTGTATCAACATTCGTTACGAGTTTATTTTCAAATTCAAACATGGCTTGGTAGAGATGATTCAAATCCATTAGAATTTGGTGGGAGACAGTCTGAAGATGGCTTATTGCCAATTACGACAATAAAAGAAGCTGTACCAGATGTTTTATTACAACATATTAAATGTTCTTGTAGGACTGGTTGTAAACGTACCATTTGTAAATGTAGGTCAAGTGGCAAGTTTTGCAGCCCTTTATGTGTATTAAATAAAGGCTTAAATTGTTCAAATATGCCTACTGAAGTAATAGAAGATGATGCCGAAGAAAATAATGTCGATGAAAGCAAAGAAGAAGAAAATATTGAAATGAACAATTATGATAATGAAGATGAAAATTATAGCAGTAGTGACTATTTTGAAAGTGATGCCATTCTAGATACTTCAAGTGAAATTTCTGAAACTCATTCTTATAGCATGTACGAACCAGTTGTTGAAATAGAAGAAGATATATTTCTTTCTGATGATGATATAAACAATACTAATTTATTTTTTAATATATAATTGGACGATTTAGATTTATTTTATTTTGGACTTAAACGATGAAAAGATAATAAATACTAATTTACACATTTACATTTAATAACAGTAAAAACAGAATATGTTAAAAAAAATTGTTAAAAAAAAATTGAATATTACATTTTTTCAAAATCTTATACCAAATATTTACAATAATTGTAATAACATTTCAATTATTTACCAAAAGCAATTTAGGGCATTGCAAGAAAAAAAAAAGTTTTGTAGGTTATGTATGTAATTTTAAAAAATATTTTTTATTAATTTGAATCGCATATTTCACTTTTATGCAAAATACATGATAATTAGCATAAATAATACCGTATATATGGTAAAATGTCAAAAAAATGCAAAAATTAATTTTTTTTCATGCCCAAAAACGGGCATTTAAACTAAGGCAACATAATTTTAATTATACTTAGGTTAAAGTAGATAAAAAAAAGAACAGATTAAAATAAAATTTAATTTTGGATGACTTCTCATAAAATGGCGCCATTGGCCAAATTTAACAAAAAATGCCAATTATGGCCGAAAAAATTAAAATTTTTTCATTTTTTCCCTTATCATAAGTTTAGTAAAAAAAAGACGCGATTCGGTTTTTTGAGGTTAGGTTACACTTTTAAAGTACCTAGCTCCCCTAGATGGATTTGAAATTTAATCACAAAAATTTTTCATTTTTTTTTTATGATCATTAGAGCCCGAAATATTTCAAAAATAGTGATTCGACCTACTCAAAAAACACCAAAAAACCAGTTTTTGCCACATTTTTGAGACCCTTCCGGACCTCCAAATTTGCTAAATAATAATGCCTACTTTCTTTTATGTCCCTCTTATGTCCCTAACAGAAAACAAAAAAAAATTCAACTTTGCTCTTACATCAATATAAAATGCTAATATGACTCTACTATATATTAGTGTAACACAAACAGCAAATCTAAAGCTGTTCCCAACCATAAACTTAGTTATTTAACTCTTTTTATTTCTATTTTTATTTAATTATTTTACTAAACCGAATCGCCAAATCATAAATAAACAATTGAACACTGTGGTGGTAGGATAAAATGATCACTTCTTCTTTCCAAGCTTGCCTTACATGAAAGCCATAAAAGCAATAAAGTTCTTTGCAAATAAAGTATGTAACAATTACCAAAACACAGTATATAAATGCACAAAAATATATTAAAACTGTTATCCTTAGCTCAATTATCAGCATTAATATTGATCCGATAAATCTGCTTTCTTCAGGTGTATAATATTCTCTTGGATGTTACTTACTAATTGTTTATAAATAGCAGTAATAAATCAAAATTAAAAAGAAACCCATATGTGATTTCATTAATTACATAATAAAACAAAAAGTAAATTTCTTTCATATTAAGAAATAAAGCTACCTCCTCCAATCTACACGTTTATAAAACTCACAGCAACAACAAAACAACGAATACAATAACAGAACATTCAACGCAATATTTGTTTTTGTATACAAACGTTTCAACGATAAAATTTCATTCAAGCTTTCATAGCCATTTTCATATATTTCACATTTTTTTCTCTTTCCTTCAAAACAATAAAGCTCTCATTTTTCATATCGATTTCATACACACAAAACAAACAATCACAATGAAAATCACTTTTCTTTACCAACCTGACATCTTTAGTTGACGCATCGAAAAGAAACAGGAAAATTTTTATTTTAATATTTTTAAAAAAAAAATCTACATGTGCGCTTTTCTGAAAACTGTCAGTTGCTATCGAGATTTTGTCGTAATTAAATCGAAGAAAAAAAATAAGTTTTTTTTCCGAATTGGACCTTTAGGTTTTGTGAATAAATTATAAAAATTAATAAGTAATTTACTTTAATTTATATAATATTTCAAGTCATTTTTCAATTGATTCTAGTGGAAAAGTGGAAAAAAATAGTGAAATTTAAATAAAATCTATTAAATAAAATAGTGAACAGTGAAAATGATTAACAAAAATCGAAAATAGTTAACTATTAATTATTTATTTACATTTTTATGTGAATTTTTTATTTATTATTAATTTATTCTCTTTTTAAATAAAACAGTCGAAAAAAGTAAGTTTAAATAATGCATTGGGTATGCGCTTTAATACTTAATGCGTTTTCTATATAGAATTTTTGTTGTGTTTTTCTTATCGTTAGAGAAAATAAAAAGGACAAAAAGCTCAACTGTTGCCTTTTTATATTTGTTTATGTTTTGTATAGTAGAATACTATCGTATAGTAATTTAGTGTTATTACAATGAAGAATGTGAAAAACCATTAGATAAATTAAAAATTTATTAAAAAAAAACAAATAATTTACCTTTACCGAAGTTACAGCCATGTTCCTTTTTCTTGTGTTTTAACTTTTTTTACCGAAAATTAGGGTGTAGCTTTATATATTGTTTTTGTTTAAAATATATTTATACATAGAGAAAAAGATTTTGTAATTTTGTGTAATGAAACCATGAACGTTAATCTGGGAATAGGAAATATTAATTACAAAAAAAACAACAGAGTGCGTTTTTTTTGCTATGTTGTTGACAGATGTAATGAAAAGGATATTATGATTTTTGTTTGTGTATTTATAATCTGTTGAATCTTATGGTTGAATTATTTTGATTTGAATTAAGGTGACCATTTTTAATCATCCAGATGTTTTATTTACGTTTTATTAGCCAGGATTTTCAGGTTGAAAATAGAAAATGTTTTATGTAACATAATTGATGAATAATTAGTTGTGAAAATTTAATAATAAAAGATGGGTGGGATGGTAATTGTTTACTTGATGCTAGTTACTGTAATGTGTTGTTCGTGGTTTTGTATTCCGAAAGTTTGTGTAATGCAATGAATATTTATGTTTATGTATATGTATTTGTATATATAAATTCCTAAAGATGTCGAATTTGCTTTGGGGTAGGATCTGCTAATTTCATCGTGGTTGAGCGATAGTTTAACTGAAAAAGGACCACCTGATAAGAATTTGGAGATCGGAGAATTGTTATAATAAACATCAACGGCTGAGAGTATGTTCAATTTGTATCTAAGTATCTGGTATTTATCAAGACCCAGATTCGACGTTTTTTCTAGCCTAAAATCAAACTTGGACTAACTTCATAACTGGAGCACTATACACAATCCTTCCTACATCCTCATGCAATTTCTTTTACCGATTTTGATGCAGAGATCTAAAACGTAAAATAAAATTAAATTTTGGGAATACTTGACACATTTTTCAGCTATCCGGGGGAGAAATATTAATTAGTTTATTTTTATTTTTTACACTAATCAGTCTTTTAAATTTAATTTTTAAATTAATAAAAAACACAATATTTCGGCACATTGCCATTCTCAAGTTAAAAAAAAAGAAAGAAAAAATATAAAAAAAATTTTATAAAAATTGACATCAAAATGAAAAAACTGAAAGTTTTTTCAAAATAAAAAATAAAAATTAAAAGACCGATTAGTGTAAAAAATAATAATAAATAATAATCGAACAGTCTGAAAGAATTTTTTAAAAAATATGAACTAGTGTTTTGTCTTTTGCCTTCCTCGATTAAATCAGTTTTGTACATCTGTGAACTTATTATTCCATCGTACCATATTTAATTAGCTTAACTTACACCTTCCAGCTTTTTTGTATTTGTATCTGAAATTAAAAAAAAAAGTTAAGTGATGAACAAAAGTATGACTTTAAGTTTTTCTTTTGAATATTCTTTGTAGCACTAATTGTTTTGAATTTAATTTCTCGAGTCATCAGTTTTTATTTTTGCATTAGATGAGTGTGGAAAATTCGTCAGCATGACATTGTTGCTAAAATTTTGTAACTTTTGTAATTTCTATGTATTCTTAACAAAGTTTAATTTTTTTATTTAATTCAAATGAATAGATTAAGTTCAAATGAATTTTAATTCAAAACTGTTATAAAACGGTTAGATTCCCTTGATGCCCTAACATCACAATAACATAAACATTAAAATAAAAGCAATCAAATTTTTGAAAGAAACCCTGTGTAGTGGAAATTCTTTGCTACCGGAGATTTAATGTCAAAATGGCCTTTTCTTCAATTTTAAAGTTAAAATAAAACTCCGTCTATTTGTTTAAGATTTTGACGTTGCAGAACGATACTATTAAATTTTGTTCATACTAAATTCAAATTTTTCAAACAAACAAACTATAATATAAAATAAAAAGTTAGAGATGTTAAATATGATTCATCTAAAACAGATAAATTTTTCCGGCTAATTTTTAAAACAAATTTGTTTTTACCTCTAATTTTATTTTCTCTACCCTATCATGAAATATTGGTTTATGTCATATAGAAGTTATTGTTCAATTATACATTCTTTTACAAAAAATATAAGATAAATAATAATAAGACAAACAAAAATTTGCGTCCATCAACATCCCTAGAACGCATGGTGTTGTGTGACCTTGGTTTGAAAAGGTTTGTATATGTTGTTGTGCACATACTGTAATTCTTACTCCAAAGCACATTTTATGTTTATGTATATTTATTGGTCCTTGATTTCATTTTTACAATTCAAAAATTTAATTAAAATTTATATTAGGTATAGCTTAAGACTAAAAATACAATTAATCTTACAACTATGAATATTTAAAATATTCTAAAAAAAGTGTTAATTTATTTATTGAAATTCAATTAAAATTATGATATATTGTTTGGTACAATAATGCCAGTGCCGCCGCCAGAGTCATCTCTAACGAACGAATTATTAGGAAGTGTGACATTGTGTCTGAGATTGAGACGAGTTTCGTTCACTAAAACAATTTTGTTAGGGTTAGCTACAAGAAAATTTAGAAGTTCCATTCTGTTATGTTCTACTAATACTTACTGTTATGTTCTACTGTTCTACTAATTACTATAAAGTTGAGATTTATTGAAAAGTCTTTGTGGCATTAAATAATTTGAACCTATAGTTCATCAGTACCATGATTTGAATCTTTTGGCAGATACGGTATCCGCTACACCACCAAGGTGATGATATTTTGATGTTGAAATTGCATCATTATTTACCAACTTAAGTTTTAATAAATCTGTTGTTTTTCAATTTTCGATTCTATTGTATTTCTTAGCCTAAATTTGAATGTACAAAAAAAGTATTTCAGACAATTCACTAGTTAGAAATCTTCACTAGTCTAAAATTGTCTTTCCAACTTGTAGATAGCACAGAGTATGAAAAACCGTAAAATATGTTTTCATAGATAAAATTCAGACTAAGAAAAACACTAGAATTGAAAATTGAATATCAACAGAAATAGGCCATTTGAACAACAAAAAATTCGTTACAGCAAACTGACAGCGGGATATTGTAGAACCCGATATTGTAAAAGGGGGAAACATAAATCGACCCGACAGCTGCTATCCGGGACCGATTTTTTTCTTTTTTTCTTTGACAAAAAAAAATTTATGGAGCTCAAACGTTGGCAAAAGATACATCTACTTATTGCAAAAAGGCAGCAATTTTTTCGGAGGGAAATATTTAGACGTTGTTGTTAAATTTAATTTAAAAAAAAAAATTATTTAACTGTGATTCCTCTTAAAACTACGCCTCCTAAAGAGTTCTGTTTTGGCTCACTTACTCGTTGTTCTGTCTACTTTTGACAAATGATAAAAAAAAGGCATACTGCTATTGAAAAAATGGCGGAAAAAATTGAAAAAAACGAAAAATCGCTTTTTTCGTGGTAATTTGCATATTCATCGTACATCGTTCATTCAGTCGTACTAAAAATCTTTAAAATTAATTATATCAAAAACACGAATATTAGCCTCTTTGTTAATTTGGAATATTTTAGGGTAAGGATAGAACTGTTTTTAGAAAAAAAATAAATTAAATTCCAATTGATCTTCAATCCAAGCGCCATCTTTAAAAAAGTTTTTTTAATATTTGAATTTTAAAATTAATTACAAAAATAATTAATTAATTTCAGTTTATTTAACATAATTAATTAATATTTTTTCATACGATTAACTAATCACATATTAAACAAAAAACAAGTTTGATAAAATTGCTAAAGCCGTTTTTGAGCAATTTGATTTCAAAGGTACATCGTCTTGGCAGAATTTTCGTTTTTCTAAAATATTTAATACTTATTTTAGTTTATAATATATGATAATTAATATATGATATGTTTTAATTTAATATGAATTACTTCGGTCTGAAAGACCTAAGTATTACATTCATGAGCCAAAATTGAAATTCTTACCCTCACTTTTTTGGCATTTCTCGACGTTTTGGGACCTACTGATTCTAAAAAAGCAAAAAAAATGTATGTCTGTCTGCCGGCCGTCCGTCTGGCAGTCCGTCCGGCCGTCATTACCTACGCTGGAGGGAAAGCCGCTGGAGAGATTTCAAATATTTTTTTTCCTTAAAAATAGGTATTCTAAAGGGACAGGTCCGAAAGGATGCTGCGTTCGATAACTGTACCGGAAGAGTGTCAAAAAATTCATTAAGTGTGTCAAAAACAGCAAATTTTCATATTTTTGGCTTAAAAAACGTCCATTTTAAGTGATTACGAGTAGGAACATTGAATTTGGAAAAATCTTGATGGTAGGGATCGGTATGTGAGATCAAAAACTAGATTATTGCATTATAAGTTTGTCAAAAAAATGTTGTCAAGTGTGTCAAAATTAAAGATTTTTATTTATTTTTTTACCCAATTTTTTGGAAAAAAATAAAATTAATTATTTGAAATGAAATTTATTATTATTATTGAGAATTATGGCATTATAAGTTTGTCAAAAAATGTTGTCAAGTGTGTCAAAAAATGATTTCATTTATTTTTTTACCCAATTTTTTGGAAAAAAAATGTAGCTGTTTTTATGACGTAAATGTAATTGAAAATGAAATTGGACATGGAAGTCGAATTTGTTATGGAAGTTGAATTTGTTATAGTTTTTGAAATATTTTTGGAATTTTGAAAAAAGTTTGTATTTTTGATTTTGTAATAATTTTTGCAATATTTTAGATTTATGGAAAAAGTTTTAATTTTTGATTTTGTAAGAATTTTTGGAATATATTTAGAATTTTGAAAAATTTAAAATTTTTGATTTTATTATAATTTTTGGAATTTTGAAAATAATTTCAATTTTTGATTTTGTAATAATTTTTGCAATATTTTTAGAATTTTGGAAAAAGTTTGAATTTTAAAGAATTTTTGGAATATTATTGGAATTTAGAAAATGTTTGATTTTATTCTAATTTTTGGAATATTTTTGGAATTTTGAAAAGAGTTTCAAATCTTGATTTTCTTATAATTTTTGCAATATTTTTAGAATTTTGAAAAAAATAGAGTTTTTGAATTTTATATATATATTTAGAATTTTGAAAAAGTTTCAATTTTTGATTTTGTAAGAATTTTGGAATATTTTAAGAATTTTGAAAAATTTTAAATTTTTGATTTTATTATAATTTTTAGAATTTTGAAAAAAGTTTGAATTTTTGATTTTGTAATAATTTTTGCAATATTTTTTTGAATTTTGGAAAAGTGTGAATTTTTAAGAATTTTTGGAATATTATTAGAATTTAGAAAAAGTTTAAATATTTGATTTTATTCTAATTTTTGAAATTTTGAAAAAAGTTTGATTTTATTTAATTTTTACAATTTTTTTGGAATTTTGAAAGAAATATGAATTTGTGATTTTGTGATATTTTCTCGAAATGCTAAATGAAGAGGTTTATGAGTAGTTTGCTGAGTGTATCATCTTTTCACTAAATTATGTTAATTTATGAACTACAAACAATGTCCTCATAAAAGTTGTTTGCTGAAAACTATATCAAAATCCTTAACCCAGACCGAAGTCTTGATATCTCAGAGCTGTGAGATTTCAGCCCCTCCATATTTTTTTAATGTAATTGAAAAGAAAATTCACTATCTATTCGATAAATTTCAGCAAAATCTGCAACTCGCATATTTTTGCTAGCAAATATTCGATTGGGTTTTGATCGTCGAATAAAACGTCTGTCTGTAATTTGAGCATGTTTTGGGTAAAAGATTAAACCTTCAGAAAACCCAAAAAAAACCTTATTTAATACCTTCTTTAAGCCTCATTTAGTATCTTTTATGACCAAAAAAAGCTTAATAGAATCAGTAAACTTGCTTTTAGTGTATGACACAAAGTACAAAAAAAAAGTCAAACTAATAATATATTCAAATGTCTTTTTCTCAAAAAATAACGATTGTCTGTAGGTTATATGTTTTGAGTAAATAACAACTATGTAAAATATAAAAAACATGAAAGAAAACAAAAAGGTACTTTTTCTATTTTGCGTCTAAAATAAAGACATTTCGATACCCAAATGCGTATCGAAATGGCCTTCATTAAGAAACGCAAAATTTTGTTTTTCAAGGTTTGTCACATTGGTCATACAAACGTCAGTGAAAGTTAAAACGAATAATTATATAAATAAAATTATTCTTATTAATTAATCTTATTATTAAAAAATAATCTAAATTAGTGTTAAATATTTTAATTAATTAAAATAATTAGTAGTAATAACAAAATATCAAATTGACTATATTTTAATAAAATACACATTTTATGAAAGCTAGTTTTGCAACAAAAAAATATATAGAAATATGATGAAACGCAGAGCTTACTATTTTGTATTGAAATTTTTAGAAATTTTCGGTTGTAATACCACGAGTCATTGAAATTTTTTCGAAAATTTTTTGATTTTTCGGTTGTAATACCACGAGTCATTGAAATTTTTTCGAAAATTTTTTGATTTTACGAATTAAATTATTTAGCAACACTGCGAATCAAAGCGCACAATAAACCACGAGTCCGAAGGACGAGTGGTTTAAGTAGTGGTTTGATTGAGCAGTGTTGCTTAAAAATAATTTAATGAGTAAAATTGAAAAATTTTCTAAAAAATTTCAATGAAGAGTGGTATTTAATGAGATAATTTTTTTTAATTATAATTTTCATTAAAAGATAATTATTAGTTTCTAAATAAAATTTTTCTACAAATTATTCAATAGTACAAAATTATGTAAAAATGCAATTCACAAATATTAAAAATGTTCGCTTTCATTCACAAATGGTTGCATGTTTATGTTTATTTGCCAAAAATAAATTACAAATTTATAACAGTTATGCGCCTACTAAGATAAAATTATATTTCATTTTGTTAGAACAAAAAATGACAACAAAGAATTTTCATAACGACAAAGCAAAATTATCGACGACAAGAAGAATTGCCGACAGTTAAAGCAAAGCCTACTGTTTAAATATCAAAGTTTGTATGAATGAAAAATAAAATTTCTGACAGCAAAAAAAAATTATCGAATTAAATTATTTAGCAACACTGCGAATCAAAGCGCACAATAAATCACGAGTCCGAAGGACGAGTGGTTTAAGTAGTGGTTTGATTGAGCAGTGTTGCTTAAAAATAATTTAATGAGTAAAATTGAAAAATTTTAGACAAAAATTTCAATGAAGAGTGGTATTTAATGAGATAATTTTTTTTAATTATAATTTTGTTTAAAAGATAAGTATTAGTTTCAAAATAAAATTTTTCTACAAAATATTCAATAAGACAAAATTATGTAAAAATGCAGTTTGCAAATAATAAAAATGTCCGTTTTCATTCATATAAGTGATTGCATGTTTGTGTTTATTTGTCAAAAATAAATTACAAATTTATAGCATTTATGCGCCTACCAAGATGAACTTAAATTTCATTTTGATAGAAGAAAAAATGGCAACAAAAAATTTTTATAACGACAAAGCAAAATTATCGACGACAAGAAGAATTGCCGACAGTTAAAAAAAAGCCTACTGTTTAAATATCATAGTTTGTATGAATGAAAAATAAAATTAAAACAGATTGAAAATAAAAAATAGTAAAGTAAAATAGAAAATAGAAAATAGTAAATAGAAAAATAAAAACAGATTGCGTGCGATAAAATCGTCGATTATGAAACTAGTTTCTTAATATACTATTTTGAGATCGCCATGTTTGAAGAATAAAATTTACTTTTTGTTGCTTAAATAAACTAAAAGTATATAATTATTCATAAATGTTTTTCCAAATGATCGTCGTTTACGTAATCATAAAAAATTTAATTGATTCTTTTAATTAATAACGATTATTCAACGATGAATATGCAAATTACCACGAAAAAACGATTTTTTCCTTTTTTTTTTAATTTTCCCGTCATTTTTTCCGTAGCAGTATACCTTTTTTACCACTTATCAAAAGTAGACGTAACAACGAGTAAGTGAGCCAAAACAGAACTCTGTAGGAGGCGTAGTTTTAAGAGGAATCGCAGCTAAATTTTTTTTTTGAAACTAAATTCAACAATAACGTCTAAATATTTCCCTTTCGAAAATATAACTGCCTTTTTGCAATAAATAGAAGTATCTTTTTTGCCAACGTTTGAGCTTTATAAAATTTTTTTGTCAAAGAAAAAAAGAAAAAGTCGGTTTTTCGAATTTTTTTCGCAAAATTTTGAGGTTAGGGTAAAAATGGTCCGTGCAAAAGTTGTAGATCGTTTTATTCCCTACAACTTTTACATACAATTCTTTTTGACAGGAGGCACGGTTTAGCCAGAAATCACGAAAAACTGTTTTCAAACCCTAAAAATCCTCCCCATTCTCTCCCGTATAGCTGCTGTTGGTTCGATTTATGTTTCTCTCTTTTACAATATCTTGTTCTACAATATCCCGCTGTCAGTTTGCTGTAACGAATATTTTTTCTCCTATTATCACTGGCCTAAAATGTCTAAACTTAAGTAAGGAAATAATGATAAAATTTCAACTTCGAAATAGCATCACCTCGGTACGTAGTGAATAGCGTGTCTGCCAAAGGAATTGAATCATGACACTGATGAGGAATTGGTTCGCATCCCAATCAAAACACGTAGTAGAGAGATGCAGTTTTTCTCTGAGAGTTTGAGCTTAATTGCTTGCAAAAATCCTTAATAAATTCGATATATCTATTCAAAATTCAAATCTAGTGAATTAAAATCCTAAACAATTTTAATATACATAAAACATTGTCTTTCATATATACAGACATAAAAATTCAAATAAAATCCAGAATAATAATAATGTTTACGATAAAAAAATCGTATATTTGTTTGTCGAGCTTTCTTTATGCCTAGCTACAGACGTAAACAGGATCCAGAGGTAAAGAGAAGCAACGTTTAAAACTTGCTAAAAATATTTTATTCCGGAAGCGATGAATTTTGTTTAGTAATGAGACAATATTGATTTGTTCGTGCAATTTGCGTTAAAAATCAGGATGAATAAGTTTTTTTTTTGACAAAAATAGCTTACACAGTTTTCTAATTTCCTTCAAATTCGATAAACACCCCATGATAATCCTCTTAGAATTTTCTAGCGTTTTTTTTTTGACAAATATCCTAATTTAAATTATTATACAAATTAAACGAAATCTTTTTCCGTTATCTCCTCGTTTCCAATTTTAACCGTATTATAATAAAAAAAACATAAAAAACTCATACAAAGGATTAAAAGTATGGTGAAGCTTCTTTAGTTGATTTTACAAAATAAAAAAATAACAACCACAACAGCAAAATCTAATCAAAAGCTTCAATATTTTTAATTTAAACCGTACCTCAAACAAAATTTATAACTTTTATATCAAATATGTACTTTCATTCGCCTTCATTCTATATTTATAAACAAACAAAAATTATATTTGTATGTGTACTAATATATATAACAATAAATTGTATCCATTCGACATCAATAATAATAACTTTATTTTTTTTACAATCATAATGGTATTATTAGTTTTTGTATTATTGGGATTGAATATTGAAATTTTTCTATTTAAATAAATAAAAGTTGGATTTTCTCACATTGTAAACGTGTGCCGGAGAATAAAGTTAATTAAACACGTCATTAATAAACTATCATCACCTTGCATCTCTCCATACACGAAATCCTTCCAAAAAAAAAAATCTATGTTGCTTAATACAATATTGAATATTTAATTGGCAAAGAAGAAAGAAATAGCAAGAAATAAGTTTATACAAACTACGAAGTAATAAATGAAGAATTGTGGTTGAACAGCTTTAAAAGTTTTATCAGTTTTTTTTTTGTAATAACCACAAAGTTGGATGAAACTATATAATTTACTTGAACATAAATAAAAGAAAAGGCTAATAAATACATTTATATTCTATTGAACCTTATACAAAAGGTATAAGCTGTTTAAGGATAACTTTGTTTTTTCAGGAACATTAATTAGTTTCGACAACATTTAAAAATAGTTTTTGGAACGTGTCCGAATAACACACTCTATTTTATGTGATGAGTCGAAAAATACAACTGACAATTGTTTTACACAATATTAGTTTTATTTTTTAGTTATAAGACAACAACAAGGTGGGCAAATTATGGTTATTGCTCCTTTTCCTCATGCTTCCCTTCATTGGATATCATGATATGATTTGGTTTTAATAAGGTTTTATTTTTTTTGCGGTCAATATTTTATATAAATTTACAGGTTACTACATCACTACCCCCTTAAAAAAAAATCAGTCGCAATATATTATATTTTATTATTAAAGTTTTTAAATGTTAAAATGGACTCGATGCCTTAAACTCACTAGCTTTATGGTGTTCGTGGTTTGTTCTGTCAGTCATATTTGCTGGTTTGAGTCGAACAACAGAAATTTCAATATTTTTATTCTATAGATTTTAACTGTAAAACTCTTTCGGAAGCGCCTTATTACTTCAAATGGACTTTCATAAGGAACTGTAAGACCAGTTATAACCTTATCAACTCTGAAAAAAAAAATCGCAATACTCTCAATCTCTTGAAATGTAGATATCAATCTGAGGGTATTGTCGAATATCTGGGGTACAAAAGAATGCATTTTCTTTCGCAAATTCCCGACCAAACTAGAATAATCAACAATTTATTCTGGGAGTAAAGTAGTATTTGTTCAGGGATCCTTTGCTTTGTCCATAGGCAAGATCATCTAAGAAACATTCTAGATCAGATTTGACATACCCTTTGACCCTTTGAAAATTTTGATTATTTGTCTTGTTTTACAATCTTCCCGATATGTGCGTAAATTAAATTAAATATCTCATAATTTGTGTAAGAAATACCTACAAATTTTGATCTTGCTAGACGGAAACCAACTGATAAAATTAACTGATTGTCACGATTCTTGTCTTATATAGGAAAATTTGTGATTATAGGCATTGAAGAGTCAAAACAGACGATCAATTATGTATTTTCCAACTTTCAACTGTGGCGAAAATTTTGAAAATTTAAATAACTCAAATTTTTCAAAATTCTAAAATGACAGATTGCAATAGCACATCTGACGCAATGACACAATTTTTATTGTACACAGAAGCATTAATATTATTATCATTTGTTGTATAAAATATATTATCCCTATGATCCAAACGAATCATTTGTGGTTAAATCTGAGCTAACTGAAAATTTATTCTTTTTATTTTAGAATTATTATTTCATAATGATGTAATAAAAATAATGTTTTTCAATTTACATGTACTCATTTCACCCCAATAAAAAACACTACAACCAACATCTTATAATAATCCAAACCACAATCGTTTGTTGCTATGAAAACAAATCTAACATCATAAGAATACGTATTTATATTAAATAGAATAAAAAGAATTTAAAACTGATCCCAAATGTATCATTTTATTAAAAACAATGTTCCAGAAACCAAACGACAAAAACGAAAGAAAAAAAATTTCCCTATTCCGTTATACAATTTGTTTCTAAATAATAAATTACGAGGTTTGTTTGCATAAATTATCACTTGGTTTTTCTTTTTCAGTTAAATTATTTAAAAATTGTTAACAAAAAGGGAATTTCTATATTCGAGAAAATGAAAAAAAATATTTGAGGTTGTGGGTCTTATAAAAACTGATAACTGGGAAAAAAAATTTTTCAACCACCTAAAAAGTAAAACAGATATAATATATATCTCGAACAAAATATGGTGATAATATGAAAACCACTTGTCGATTTTAATTAAATTTGGTTAAATGAGTCGAAAAATAATGTCATACGAATATCTCGAAAAGCATATTTTTTATTGTTTTAGATATTTATATAATTTAGTAATATACCAATATTATATTATATATTACATAATATGTTTATCTATTATTAATTTTATTACTATTATATTATTAATTTAAATTTCAAAGTGAAAATTTTATTGCTTTTAGCATTTTTGTAATTGGAATTAAACTTCATTAATACGATCGAGCTGTTAGGGTGATTCTAGATTTCAAACCCGGGTAAACCATGATTTCTTTTTCGAAATCCAACTGTGGATTATTTGTGGAATTATTAGTCAACTAAGAATTTAAAAAAGGTTTTCTAAAAAAAACTATTTAATGTAACGTTATGTCGTTGCGGTTGTTACATTTTTTGTATTTTATTTGTGTTTAGAATATTAATTTATTTTGACCATTTACCCATCTCAACTTCTTAAACCAGAAAAAAATTGGTGGAGTTATTATAGAATATTTGTATAATGCTTTAAATGGATTTTACGAAATAAACCATTTTAATAATGAAATCACGATTTAAGTATCTTAATTGATTAATCAATTTTGTTCTTATAATATCTTGTTGCTTTTAAAGGATTTTTTTTTTGATTATTTTATAAAACGATTTAACCCTTTTTCAGGATGATGAAGATGGGTTATATGGATTTTGTTACAGAAAAAAACTAACAACTTAATGTGGCGCATAATTTGTTGTAAAATCCTTTTAAAAGTAAAAAGTGCAAATAAATTAAAACTTTAATTTTGCAAATTTTGTTTCTACAACTTTTTTCAATTACAACTTTTGACAGGTGCTAGAGATTAAAGCTTAAAACATCATTACCAATTAAGTGTGTTCTCTACAATTTACGTTTCTTTATTTAACTTTTGAATATTTGAATAGTTTGAAAAAGTTGGAAGATGGAATCGACTCTTTAATTTTCACGCAACTACCCTTGCAACAATTTTCCTCAAATTTTGGAAATAACTCTGTACACATTTTTACTATTTTTAAAACAAAAACTTATTCAAATAAGTTTTATGAAGTTCTTAGGTCTTGTTGCAGTACGACCGTCTTGATTTACTTAAATCACCTTGCCTAAAAAAATGCATGCAATTTGCTCCAACCTGAACATAGCTATGGTTGTCTACTTGCTTAATTTATTTTTACAAATGGATCTATTTTTATGGTGAACGCAAGTCAGCTACTTATCTCATCTTACTTTTAGACAACGTTTCGACAATTGTTTGAAAATAAGATGAGTTAATTTCTTGTTTGTTTTTCAACCGAATTTTATGTTTTTTGGCGATTATACTCCTAAAAATAATTTAATATAATCATAGTTTTTTTTAATCTATCATATTTTGAAATTTATAACCAATAAAATCTGTGTATGGAATTTATTTATAAGAATAATATTCAGTAAATTAATTTTTATGATTTTGTGAATTAATTCGAATGATACACCGAATTCATTTTATAATAATTTTTCACGAAACTTTGAATTTTTTGGGAGACAAAAATAGTAACTAATTTTTTTTGACAGCTATAAAATTTAAAGTCGTAATGCTGCTTCCTATCTTATCTAGCCTTAGTTTTTTCCTGAGAAAACAGAAGTAAGATAAGCTAAGAGCTAAAAGTAAGATTATGAATCAAGACGGCCACCGCAACAAGGCTTTAGAAATTTCCCAAGGACGGTGGTAGTTCGAAATAATTTTTTGTGAAAATTCCGAAAGCAAGTTGAATAGTAAAAGCTCGAGGCCAAAGGCCGTAAAAAGTATTATCAATGCCAATTGCTTGAGATTCTAAAAAAAAATATAAGAATTTATCACCGGTCGATGGGAATTTGTTTAGAAAATTTTTTGCCATTTTTTTCACGGAGATTATCAGTTGTAATTTCCCAAGGGCGGAGATAATTCGAAATAATTTTTTGCCAAAAATTTCGAAGGCAAGTACAGTGATAAAAGCACGAGGCCGTAGGCCGAGGACTTTTATCAATACCACTTGCTTGAGAAATTTTTCAAAAAATTATGAGAGTTTATCAACGAACGAGGGGAATTCGTTTAAAAATTTTTTTGCCATTTTTCATTTATTTATATATTTTTTATGAATTATACGTTGGCCTACTTTGATAACAGTGAATTATTTCAACATTAGAATGATAATTTCTAATATCACAGTAGGCCAGACGTATAAATATTTTTATTAGTATAATTCAAATTTAAGTGGTAAAATTGAATGATGTCATTACATTTTAGAGAATTTCATTGGTTTAAATTAAAATAAAACTAAGGCAAAAAATTTTCAGTAGTTCCAAAGGCGGCAATACGAGTTTTCCAAAGGCGGTAATACGAAATAATTTTTTGTCATAAATTTCGAAAGCAAGTATATTGATAACAGTATAAGGCCGTAGGCCGAAGGCTATTATCAATACCATTTGCTTGAGGAATTTTCCAAAAAATTATGAGAATTTATCAACGAACGAGGGGAATTCGTTTAGAAAATTGTTTGGCATTTTTCATTTCTTTATATATTTTTTACGAATTATACATTGGCCTAAATTATTCGTTAATTTTTAATATCACAGTATGCCAGACGTATAACTACTTGTTATTAGTATAATTCAAATGCTATTGGTGAAATTGAATGATGTCACTACATTTTAAAGAATTTCATTGGATTAAATTAAAATAAAACTAAGGCAAAAAACTATCAGTAGTAATTTCCCAAAGGATGTGATAGATAATTCTAAATAATTTTTTGCGAAAAATTTCGAAAGTAAGTATATTGATAATAGCACGAGGCCGTAGGCCGAGGCTGTTATCAATACCACTTGCTTGAGGAATTTTCCAAAAAATTATGAGAATTTATCACCGAACGAGGGGAATTCGTTTAGAAAATTTTTTGCCATCTTTCATTTCTTTATATATTTTTTATATTTTATATGTTGGCCTACTGCGATATCAGTTAATTATTTCAAAATTTATTTGATAATTTTTAATATCCCAGTAGTCCAGACATATAATTATTTATTATTGGTATAATTCAAATGTTATTGGTGAAATTGAATGATGTCACTACATTTTAAAGAATTTCATTGGATTAAATTAAAATAAAACTAAGGCAAAAAACTATCAGTAGTAATTTCCCAAAGGCTGTGATAGATAATTCTAAATAATTTTTTGCGAAAAATTTCGAAAGTAAGTATATTGATAATAGCACGAGGCCGTAGGCCGAGGCTGTTATCAATACCACTTGCTTGAGGAATTTTCCAAAAAATTATGAGAATTTATCACCGAACGAGGGGAATTCGTTTAGAAAATTTTTTGCCATCTTTCATTTCTTTATATATTTTTTATATTTTATATGTTGGCCTACTGCGATATCAGTTAATTATTTCGAAATTTATTTGATAATTTTTAATATCCCAGTAGTCCAGACATATAATTATTTATTATTGGTATAATTCAAATGTTATTGGTGAAATTGAATGATGTCACTACATTTTAAAGAATTTCATTGGATTAAATTAAAATAAAACTAAGGCAAAAAACTATCAGTAGTAATTTCCCAAAGGCTGTGATAGATAATTCTAAATAATTTTTTGCGAAAAATTTCGAAAGTAAGTATATTGATAATAGCACGAGGCCGTAGGCCGAGGCTGTTATCAATACCACTTGCTTGAGGAATTTTCCAAAAAAATATGAGAATTTATCACCGAACGAAGTGAATTCGTTAAGAAAAATTTTTGCCATTTTTCATTTCTCTATATATTTTTTATGAATTATACGTCGGGCCTACTGCGATATCTGTTAATTATTTCATAATTATTTAAAAATTAACTAATATCGCAGTAGGCCAGATATATAATTATTTGTTATTGGTATAATTCAAATGTGATTGGTGAAATTGAATGATGTCATTACATTTTAGAGAATTTCATTGGGTTAAATTAAAATAAAAATAAAGCAAAATATTTTCACGAATATTTTAATTTTTTACAGAAATATGAGAGTTAATAGATCTATATCTATATTAATAATCTATATCTATATTAATGATCTAATCTATATTAATAGAATTATAAATTAATAAAACTCCTAAAATAATATTTTTTGACGAATCTAATTATTTTTCTTGTAAAATAATTTTCATAGTGAAGATTCTATTTGCCATTTATAAGAAGCCATTTATTTTCTGGTTGTATTGTTTTTTTTCAATTTTTGATAATATTAATTTTGTTGGATGCCTCTGTTGGAAGAAATAAAAACTGGCAAAAAATTTTCTAAACAAATTCCCCTCGACCGATAATAAATTTACATCATTGTTTGAAAAATCTCTCAAGTAAATGACGTTGATAATAGCCCTCGGCCTACGGCCTCGACCATTACCAATGAACTTGCTTTCAAATTCTTCGCAACAAATTATTTTGAATTTCCATCATCCTTGTGAAATTTCTACTGATAATCCCTCGTGATAATCTACCTATTCTTAATTATATCCCTATTATTAGAATAACTAAAATGTGATTGTTCAAATTGAATGATGTCATTACGTTTTAGAGAATTTCATTGGGTTCAATTCAATTAAAAATAAAGCAAAAAATGATCAGTAGTAGTTTCCCAAGGGCGATGATAATTCGGAATGATTTTTTGTGAAAATTTCGAAAGTAAAGTGATTGTAAACAGACCGAAGTTGTAGGCCAAAATATTTATTAATTCACATTTCTATTAGTTCATATATAGTTTGATTATTAATAATTGTTTCCTGAAAATTTTTTGCCTTAGTTTTATTTTAATTTAATCCAATAAAATTCTCTAAAATGTAATGATATTAGTTGTAATTTCCCAAGGACGGTAATAATTCGAAATAATTTTTTGCCAAAAATTTCGAAAGCAAGTACATTGATAAAAGCACGAGGCCGTAGGCCGAAGGCTTTTATCAATACCACTTGCTTGAAGAATTTTTAGAAAAATTATGAGAATTTATCAACGAACGAGGGGAATTCGTTTAGAAAATTTTTTGCCATTTTTCATTTATTCATATATTTTTCATGAATTATACGTTGGCCTACTGTGATATCAGTTAATTATTTCAAAATTTATTTGATAATTTTTAATATCCCAGTAGGCCAGACATATAAATATTTGTTATTAGTATAATTCAAATTTTATTTGTGAAATTGAATTATGTCATTACATTTTAGAGAATTTCATTGGTTTAAATTAAAATAAAACTAAAGCAAAAAACGATCAAATAAATTTTGAAATAATTAACTAATATCGCAGTAGGCTAACGTGTAATTCCCCTCGTTCGTAGTGGTTTGTAGTGGTATTAATAAAAGCCTCGGCCTACGGCATCGTGCTTTTATCAATATACTTGCTTTCGAAATGTTTGGTAAAAAATTATTTCGAATTATCACCGCCTTTGGGAAATTACAACTGATAATTGTCCTAGAGAAACTATAAGTGAAATTAAAATGTGATTTGTCAAATGCAATGATTTCATCACATTTTAGAGAATTTTATTCATGTTTTATTGAACTTAGACAATTCTAACTTGTTTAGGTTTAACACATCCAACTTCCAAGTAAGGTTTTTATATGATATCCAAAATTAAAATTGATCATTATCGAGATAATTTTATATCACGTCTCTTTCAAAAGGTAATTCTTATATTAAATCTACGAAAAACTCTAATCCAAAAAGTTTAGTGTGGATTCAGTCTTTATACCACAAAAACACCAATAACAAAACCATTAAACTACATTGTTGTTCTTTTTTGTACAGTTTTTTTGTATAACCACAAACGTTTAAGCTTCTTGTGAAATTTATTTAGTAAGAATAAAATAAGAAAAACTTTTTTTATTTAAGGTTTTTTTCTGTTTAAACACCAAACACATAATAAATTTTTTTTGCAAAACATGTTTTGGGTGGTGAAAGGCTTTTTTAGATAAAATTCATTGCTTTGTAATGAATTGGAGATTTTTAATAGGTTCAAAAAGATTGCTGGGCTTTGATTGTTAAGCTTTTATTTGTTATGGTTTTTGTTTGTTTCTTTATTTAATTATTTGTGAATTATATAATTGCGAGGCTTGAATGAAATTTAAAACTGTTTTATAAAGCTTTTTAAAATTGCTGAAGTGCTATGTAGAAAAGGGGACAAAAAGTATTTAGACGATTTGTATGAGAAAGTGGACAAAGCAAAACGAAACGGAAAGAAAATGAAATCGGAAAATATAAAACAGGGTATTAAAAGATATGTTGGATGTTGCGATAAGAGTAAAATAGCATCGAAATATTAAAAACAAGGTTTCAATGAATATTGAAATATGGGAACTATGAAATTTTATTGCATTCGATATCATATGACACTTTATTCGTGATTGCATTCAATTGCATTCAATTTGTGTAACGATTCAAACATCCCGGCAGCCTTATTCATAACCAAATCTATTTCAAACTTTAAAAAACGGCATTTTGTTTGTTTCGTTATTAACAGTCTTAAGTACACAACTATTTTCTTGTCACACCCAATTAAGTTATTAATTAACACACACGTGAAAAATTTATTAATTCCTAATTGAAGCAGAACTAATATTAGAAAACGTTTGTTTACTTTTTGCTGTTTATCTACCAACTACATTTTATGGTTTTAAAAAATAATTATCTGTTAATTAATTAGTTGACAAAATTAATTATAAAAAAATTAATTAAATTATCAAATGAGAAGTCATTTTGTTGTAGATCATTTTATTTTCACCCTGAAAAAACATGTTTTATTTCAAATCGATTGCGGATATTGCGAATGCAACTCCGAAATTGATTAAACAGCTGTATAGAACGGTGTAGTTGAGGCAACCGCATGCAATGTTTAATTTTGAAATGAAACATTCATGATATAAAGCCAATGTCAATTTTTTTCGTGAAAATAGCTGTTAACTTTATTCAACTATGAACTAATGCTACATTGCAAGAAAGTCTTTATATTTTAAATAAACCTCATTCTGTTTTCGGGAAAAATATTTACCCATAGTTAATTGTCCCAATCATAGCGAAATTGTTTGAAATTTTTGTTTCAGTACATGAATAAGATTTTAACCTAAATTTAACCCAGTCTTTCACTTATTCCTATACCATACCACAACACTTTCGCAACGCAACATCCGAGAACCACAACAAACTTTAATCTTCAATTATGTATGCCGTTTGTGCAAAAAATCGCAAAACCCTAATTAATAGATTGTCACTGATGAAAATTTTTCCGGCATTTGAAGTTATTACTTTTAGGACGCTTTCTAGCCGACATTTGCTTTATGACTACACTAAAAATAAAAAAAATAAAAAAACCTTTAAAAATAAATAGAGCCGACTTCAGAAAAAACAAAAGAGGCACAAAAAAGTGAAAAATAACTCAATAGTTGCTTAATTTAATTATACCTTATACTATAGACAAAAAAATTACGCTATTATACAAAGTTACTAAATTCAAATAGTTACATTTTAATATAATTATTATAGTTATTATAGTTGTTATAATAGTTATTATATTTTAAAAGTTATTTGTAGTACAAAACTGTTTGAAGGCGGTGCCACATTGACGAAAAACCGACTAATATGTCTAGGACTTGACACCGATTTCCAACAGTTTTGTACTACAAATATCTTTTAAAATATAATAACTATTATAAAAACTATAATAACTATAATAATTATAAAAAAAGTAACTATTTTAATATAGTAACTTTGTATAATAGCGTAATTTTTTTGTCTATAGTATAAGGTATAATTAAATTAAATTAATCAAAATGTAACGTATTTTTGTTTCTAAAAGCAACAATTGAGTTATTTTTCACTTTTTTGTGCCTCTTTTGTTTTTTCTGAAGTCGGTTTTATTTTTTTTTAAAAGTTTTTTTAGTGTTGTTGTTGTAAATATCGCCGATAAATTTTTTGTTCATGTGGCACATTTTACTTTAAACGACCGAATTCGTTCGTTTATAGTTTTAGTGTGGCTTGGCTTTAAGGAGATAAATAAAAATACAAAAATTTTTTCTTAGGAGTAAGAACGAAATGAAAAATAAAAAATAATAGCTTGTGAAATTTTGTTTTAAGGATTACAATAAAATTTGTAGCTTTGGTATTTACAAAAAACGATGTTACTTCAGAAAACTGAATCTTAGAGATAGAGAAAAAATAATAGCAAAACAAATTAAACAGAACGAAATTTGCCGACTGTCATAGTGCCGAGAAAATTATCGGCACTAATTCAGTTTTTTTTAACTAGCGCAAATTTTTCCAAACTGACATAGCGCAGACATTTCTAAACTGCCATAGGACCGAGTTTAATTTTTTTTAAAATTTCGGTACAAAATTATTTTTTTTTAATTAGTGCCAAGATTGAACTCATGAAGTATTTGACTTAGTGCCGAGATTAGACTCTCGGCACTAATCCAAGAGAATGTGAATTAGCACTGATATAATTAATTTTTAAGAAGTATCGGCATTAATTCAATCCGTTTGTACGTTTGTTAACTTGCAGACGACCACTTGAATCAGACAACCAGATCAGAGGACAGACTTACTGAACTACGACAAATTAGGTATTCATGAATAGAGAAAACATTTTTGATTTCTGATAGATCGCGGCTACGTAATAGCCTACTAGGGCTTGTTCTAGTTTACCTTGATCTGGTCAAGACGATAAAAGCACATGCCAGAACTAGGACCCGATTTACAATCTTGGTCGCCTGGACCAAACAATATCTGTCTCTCTTTAATAAAAAAATTGTAAAGTATCTATTTATGGTTGTGTGCGAAACGACGAAATAATGACAGATCCCAATTATTGTCATAATTTTGCATTTTGAAATTTATATTCACCATAACGCAGCGTCAGAATTTGGTATAGCTTTTTATGATTATCAAATTATAACAGAAGAACACCAAATTATAACAGAAGTCTTTTTAAGCGCCAAAGTGATTTTTGATTTTGAATTGATTCAATCTAACTTCACTTTCTATTTACCTCTCTAATATGACGAGTTCATTGGATTTGTATAATTTTTCTATTAATTTGAGATTTATTGTGCTGTTATGTTCAAGAGAGGCTGAGGAGAAAGATTTGGTGTGAAGCGATGAACGAATTGAGGGAGTTGAGTCTTTTAAATATTTGGGATCAATACTTGACTCAAACAACAGCATACTTACAGATATAAAAGCTGGAATCGCTGCAGGTAATCAAACTTTCTACTCAATTAAACCTCTCCTTGGATCACCGTATGTATCAACTAACACCAAGCTCAAGTTATACAAGACATTGATTAGACCAGTTGTGATGTATGGGTCACAAACGTGGACCCTTACACAAAATTACGAATCGCATTTATCTGTATTTGAGCGTAAGATCCTACGCTACATTTTTGATCCACTTATAAGACAGACGATGGAGAGTATAGAACCCGACATTTTTTTTTTAATAAAATGTGTTGTGTAACAGGGTTTAGAATATGTGTCACAACAACACATAAATACCTCTTAAGAACATAGGTCTAGACCTGGGTCCCACAACAACTGGCGTTCTAAGGTGTTGATTAACGCTTTCTTTAAACCTCTGTGGGTTGAAGCCACCTAAGACTAAGTGTTCCGGCAAATTATTCCGTTTGTACGCAGATCGGACAAAGAAGTCTCTCTGCGATCTGCCAGTATGACAGCACGAGATCTTTACCGTTTCACTGGTTGCGGCAGCCGATTGCCGTGTGGAATGGGGGTAAGCATTAGTTTGAGGCATGATGCCGCTGATTTCATCTGAGCACTCTTGATGACGATATTTGTAAAAAACAACGAGGTCAGCAACAGTGCGACGATGTTGTAGGGAATCAAGTTTTGATATCAAAGCTCGATCACCCACAATTCGTATAGCCCGCTTTTGAACAGAGTCCGAGAGGGCCAAGATGGAAACAGAGGCAGCACCCCAAACTTAGAGGTGTTCGGGAGACCCCCGCCATTTTGTTCAAATTTAAAATGAATCCAGATCTTCCATTTGCAAGTGAACTTGAATCAAATGCCAAAGTTTCATCTAAATCCTTTGCAGGAAGGTCACACACCCACCCACACACCTACGTACACCAAAATTTTTGTTGGCTATTTAGATAGAGAATGGTCCAAAACAAAAGAAAAAACAAAATATGGGGTATCTAAGATATTTTTTTTTCTCGATAGTTTGCATTACTTTACACAATTCAAAATTGTGGTGAAGTAAAAAAATTTTCTGTGTGCGAATTGCGAAACGACGAAGCAATTTTGGAAACTTTCTTATTCGCTATCACTTTAAATAAGTATTTCAAACACATTGGAAATAATTAACCGTGTTTTGTTTTTCGTTTCTCCCACCATTTTCTTATTTTTACATACAATGCATGCAACCATTCTGAGAATTTTTGTTTCATATTTTTTGGGGAATTACGGACATATACGCATTACGTTTTTCTGCGTACGTTACTCTTTATACGTATATGTAATAAATAATCTAAAAAAAATTTTATAGTAATGTGTCAATGTGCTCAAAATTCGTGTTCCATCATGGCAGAAGCCTTACTCATTCAGTTTATATTGAAATAGCGCCGAGAACTCAATTTAAACAATTTTCGTAATAGCACAAAGATTCTATCTCTCTCTCTCTCTTGATTTCAAACTGAATTAGCACAAACATAAATATTGAGTTTTAAATTTTTCTGACATAACGCCGAGGTTTTTGTTTCTCTCTGACTATGTCAGTATAATCAAATTGCAAATTCATCTTTGCGCTATTTCAGTTTCAGTTGAATTAGAGCCGAAACTCCATACAAAATTTTCGCTGTTACAGTATTTTTGTCGGCGCTATTACAGTCAGCACTAAGTCAGTACACCGATTATCTGCATATATCTCTCGTTTAGAATTAAATCAGATATTTA